>KZ808703.1:44334-57700 GCA_000696205.2 Oncopeltus fasciatus | reverse complement strand
AGTTTTAAACTTATTTAATAATTATATATTTAAACTTATTTTAAAATAAACTTTATTTTACTTAACTAGTTTCATGTTTAACCTGATGCTTCTTCGAGAACTTGCAAACTTTTTGAATAAGAATATATCACATAAGTAAAATAAGAACCTTCAACCAACTACATAACAACTGAAAGCTGTCTAGAATCTAAGGTTTTCTAAACTACAATTAGCCTAATGATCGATACCGGCACAAGAAATTATAAATAAAAATTGGGATAAAATAATAGGGGATACTAGGATTAAAGATTTAAATTTATTCTAAGAGGGAGTTGGGTTGTGGTGAAGAATGGGCATTTCCAATTCAAAGGTAAATTTTTAAACAAATTGTGGTGTATTTACCAATACTTCTTCCGGGTTCAATCGTGTCTTGGAGTTTTTAGCATAAAATGTGCGAAAGCTTGGCACCTGAAAACTCCAAGACACGGTTGAACCCGGAAGAAGTATTGGTAAATATGTCTGAGGACCGTGGAAGCCTACGTGAACAAATTGTGATGTTCAAATAGATGACAATGTATCATTTTCCATTGGTGCAATAGTTTTGAAAATATAAACATTATTGATAATAGAAAAAAGTTAATCAAATGCAACATAAAGAAAATATTCATATTATTAAAAATAGAAGAAAGGAGTGCCAGGGTAGCATAATCTTGGTGACAGTAAGTTATATTTTACTTATGTAACACATTTTTGTACAAAAATAATTTTGCAACCTTCTGAAGAGAATCAGCAAAAAACACCAAACTATTAAAATAAAATAAAGTTTATTTAAAATAATTGTGTTATATAGTTTGACCTTTGAGTAATTTTTAATGTAAGGCCAGCAGCAAAAATATAAAATTACCGAGGCACATGGAACTGCAGATGATATTTGCCTAGCAGTTCCTCTTCCAAGGGCATCCCTTTTTCTTTGTGCAGAAAATAATTTTAGTTCCTTTCTTTCTTCTTCAGTTAAGCTATGGCAATAACAAACTTCATTATCTTGTGGAGGTAGCTGTTGAAGGAGTTGACGAACTCTGTATCTCTCTCCAGGTGAATTAACATAAGGAATTTTGTCTTCTGGTAACCCGGAAAAATATAAATGAACCTGCAAGAAAATTTGTATTAACTCTTAAGCATGGATGTGACACCAATTAGCTTCAAAATAAATAATATCTTTATTCATTGGTGTAAATATACTATTTGTTAATTACTTTCATAAAGGCTATGCATTTACAAACATAATGTGTTTTGAGATAATATTGGAATCAATCTACACACCTTTAAAGAAGTCAACATGAAACTGAACATATTGAAATTTTAGTTCAATAAAATACAATTATCAAAACTTTCTTTTCATAAAGGAGGATACAGTGTCTGATAAGTATATTTAATCGAATTAAAATTTCATTAAGTGAATTATAATTTTGTATAGGCGTTGTTGTATTTGTATATATGTATATATTATATATGTATATATATACAACACACAAAAATCCCACTACATGATAATATCAAGACAACTTGTCGTTTTGTGGGTTTGTCACCCCTGAACTTACCATCACTATACAGAACAAAACTTTAGAAAAAGTATATTTTATGAAATATTTAGGGATAACAATAGACTCAAAACTAAAATGGAACAAACACATTGACACACTACAAAACAAACTTAATCATTACTACGGGACATCAAATTTATTCTATGGAATAAATGGTTTTTCATAATACCTGGTCTGGTCTCAGTCCTGGAGGCACCCAAGTGTATTCTTCTAAAGCACACCCAGAATCGTCATCGGAGTGCCTGCTTGGAGGATCAACTGGTGCTTTTCCCCCTTCCGCCATACCACTTCTCCAATCACTGTAAATCAGAGAAAATATCAATCAAATTTAGAATAATAATTTTAAGTACCTAAAATAATCTGAAACAAATGATTTTTCTTATAAACTAACTTGTAATCCTTACCATTTCTGGAAAATAGGGCCTTATATCACATTCTTTTATTTCCCCTGCTACCATTTAGTATTAATGAATTTTTAAATAAATAAGCAGCTTTGCTTAATATATATGTATATATTCACACAAACACTCACTAGCATACCCAGCCATGCCTTACTGTGGCTACAGCTATACAATCAAATACAAGAAAACATTGAAGCCGGTGAAAAAACCCATGAGAATGGCATATGAACCTTAGGTTAAAATTTGGAAGCGAATTATGAATTTTTTCTTAGAGTTAATTATAAACTAGCAATTGATAGAATATCTTTGACTTTGTATTTTATTCATCCCACATTCATATATAATGATACGGGCTACAGGTGAATGAAATAACTACCGCTAGATAACAATCTATTACTACTGCACTTATATCTATTATACAATTAAAGATAACAACTATTACTTACAGCTAATTCATGATCTTAAACAATAAGTTTTTATCACAGAAGTACTAAGATTTATCACAACAATCTATTTATCATTGAGCTGACCAATGCTGTCACAATTGGTTTATCACTTAAAGGAAACTCAAGACCTGCTGCGGGAAATCACTCAAGAAGTGAGTGAGCTGCTTATATAGTGAGAGCCACGGGAGTCCATACCTGCTGAGGTCCAGGGCCTTCTCTCAGCCTAGTTTGTAATAAATGAGTAAGGTAAACAGTTCTTAGTCCACAGGTTAAACAATTGATTTTATAAGAAAGTAATTGTAGTTTTATTATCATAAATGATTATATTTATATTTAAGAATTATTTTGTTTGGAAATTTATTTAAGAGCTAATCAATGCGCTATTTTTGGTTAACCTTTCTCTTGGTAATATAATTAAATCGGATGACTTCCCTACACATGAGTATGTAATATACAATTGACTATGGGAAAAGCATGAGTTTTCCTAGTCAAAACCGCAAATGGGCATTGTTTTTTTAAAAGTGTATTTATTAATATTGTTTTACTGGTGCCTCTTTCAGTGCATTAAGTGATAGTGAGAGATATTATTTGATTAACAGTCCAATGATATTAGGTAAGTGCAATTTATATGTACGCCTACCAATAGGCAATCCACTCTCCGAACCACGCACTTTCCTCTCCTGTGGAAGTTATCCACCGTAATCCTATTCCCAAAGCCTGGTAAACCCCCAAGTAATCCTTCTTCCTATCCTAATAAGCTTGCTTCCCCTCTTTTCAAAGGTCTTTGAGAAGATTCATCTTAAAAGGCCAATACCAATCTTAGACCAATCACCATATACTTCCAAAACACCAGTTTGGTTTCGGAGCCAAACACTCCACGGTCCAACAGGTGTTTCATGTTGTATGGTAGATTGCATATCTTTCTCTTTCGAGGATTGGCAGTACTGCATTTGTGTCTTCCTCGATATGTCGCAAGCATTTGACAGGGTCTGGCATCGCGGAATATTATTCTAATTAAAATCCATCCTCCCAAGTATCCTTTACCTTATCCTTCGCTCCTACCTAACTGATCGATTCTTCAGGGTCCGACAAGGATTAGATTACTCCAAATATTACCAAGTGGAGGCGGGAGTTCCACAAGGTAGGGTGCACGGGCCCATCCTTTACATCCTGTATACTGCCGATATCCCCTCTAATCCTAACAAACTCCTTGCAATCTTTGCAGATGACCAAGCAATCCTTTCTTCCGATGTTGACTCACATACTGCCAAAAGAAATCTCCAACGACATACAGCGATGGTGCAACTCTGGCGTATTAAGGTCAACGAAGGCAAATGCTGTCATGTTACGTTCACACTAAGGAAGAAACCTGGCAGAATTTACTTTAATGATATTCTTATCCCTACTTCCGACTGCAGCAGGTATCTGGGCTTTCATCTTGACTCTCGACTAACATGGAACACACACACACAAAAATCAAAAGACAGGAACTAAATAGGAGATTTGGGCAACTTTACAAGCTGTTAAACCGCAAGTCAACTTTAACTGTGACTAACAAACTAACTCTTTATAAGACGCTACTGAGACCTTTTTGGACTTATGGAGTCGAACTGTGGGGAACTGCTAAACAATCCAACATCCAAAGAATACAGTCCTTCCAATCCAAAATCCTAAGAATCATAGTTGATGCACCCTATTACGTTGCAAACCTAGGGGTTGACCTTGAAATCCCTTTTGTAAAATACGTTATCACAACCCGTTTTAATAAATTCCACTCTGACCTTTCCATGCATACCAATCCTTTAGCCCAAACTGTATCTAATATTACCCATCCTAATAACCCACCACACCGCCTGAATTGGAAATGGCCGCGTGACCTCTTCATTGCCAACACTTCCTAATAACAATTAAAAAAAAAACTATTGTAAATAGTGATTTAGGAGTACTGCCATTGGGCAGCTTCTTCACCAAACGAAATATACGCTAATTAAAACTTTTTTTTTTTTACTTTTTTTTATTATTTTTTAGTTGTGTATGTATTTTTTTAAAATATTAATTTATAATGTACATCATTATTTTATTTGTACATATTTATTATTTATTTTGAGAGCACATAGCAAGATGCACGCTGTGCAGGATGTTATTTCTGAATTAAGTGTTTAAAAAAAAAACAAAAAACGATAAAAAACCAATAGGCGTACATACAAATTACACTTATATGTACGCTTTTACCCTTGGGTAGGTGCAGGTCCTTATATATATTTATTTTGGACGTATTGGCTACAATGAGAATTTCGGAGAGGAATGGATGGGAGTCACCGTTGCTGAGTAAAAAAACAGTTTTAGGAGCACTGTTTGCCCTTGTGACTTATTCATGGTCAAGGCGAAGGCTAACCGTATTGGAAACTGAAACCTCTTAAATGGTATCACAGATTTTGACGGTATCTTTGGATTCTATGGTTGCAGAACCAATTCTCCTTTAAACTTTTCAGACAAAATGGATGCTTCAAGAATATTTTCGGTGATCTTTTCGATAACCAAACGTGCGTCATGGCATAATTGAGGTGGATTTAAATTAGTCAAATCTAAAGAGTTTAAATATTATGGGAATACATGGGAATGTATTTAAAACACACAAATCATTACTAATATTATTTTGATAGGCCCAGCTCTTGAGGCATGAATACACATATCTCCAGCAGAAATAATATCTTGACACTATAAACATGAGATATAGAATGTGAAATATAATATTATGATGGAATAATATTTAATAAAATAGTAAACAAAGGACTACAATTGCTGANTATATGTATATATATAAGAAAGAATAAACACGCAGGTACTGAATTTCCATGGCGATATGGCCTTTCCCTTCCTTTGAGTCCCTTCCGCCGGCTGAAGGACCAATGGCTGAAATTGGTCAGGGAGAAGAGGGTCGTCTTCCTTCCGATAAAGCACAGCCGAAAGAGTTGGTACCATGTCTCTGTGGCATCTTCTTTTTTCTTTTGTTTTAGTGTTAGCCTCTAATTCAGCCACTTGGGTTCATGGAAGGAGGGGCTGTGTACAGGATGCCATTCCATTCTATATATCCATGGCTCAGGACAAGCTTATTTTGGGCGGGATTTGAACCCGCAGCGCCAAGATTGCGAGATCCGAACGGATCCCCTGAGCTATCCAGGCGACACACTTCTTGAAACATTGTGTTCTATGTCGATACATTGTGGGTCAATGTGGGTACCCACAATAGTTGTTCTCTTATACATAAAGTTATATTTTTTGTTCACGCCATTTCATGTAAGTAAACCTTCATCTCCTCCGATAGTACTTAAGAACTATCCAGCTCTTTATCTGTCCAAAACTAAATTTTGAATTTAATTCTGATAGTTTGGGTGGAAAAGCATTATTTGTAATTCTTGTATACCCAGAAAGCCGCCCACTTAAACTCACCATGCTGAAAACAGCAAAATGAATCTTTAAAATATAAAGACTCAATGAAACTAAAATTCTAAGAAGAAGAAAAAAAAAAAAAAGAATGAGGAAAAGAGATAAATAAGTGACTGTAGGAGACAGGCGGATGCAGACCAATCAGGCTGGAGAACTGCCCCCTGCAGTGTCTTCCATACAAGCCTAGACATAATAAGAATAAATGACCTGGTATTAATTTAAACTTGTCTAACTGAATATTCCCTTCATCTACGAGCTAAAATAAATCAATCACTCAATTTGACAAGGACATATCCTTCAGGATTCATGAGTACAAGGCAACAACTTTAGGTACCGCACCTACGAAATCATACTTGGGATAAAAATTACGCCAGACATTTTACTAGAAAAGCATTATAAATTGTAAAAGATTTACTTGTTATTAAAGACGATGCATTTATAATAGAACTAAGGTAATAAAAGGCCAAGTTGAATCACGAAACGTATTCTAGTGGCGGATTATTTCGATAAGGAATATTATTAAGTGAGTGCGTGAGAAATAATTACGGTTTCAGCCAGGATGAGGAGATCAAATACTCTAAAATTATTGGGTAATTATTTTATTTTATTATTGCCAACTTTTCAACTTAACTTGTAAGTCATCATCAGAGCTGAAATACAATACACTTTATTACACTTATAGAATAATAGATTGGAATGAACAAACAGAGATATGGTATGCTATAAGACAGAAAATGATATACAGAATTAACTCAAAATTTAACTATACAAATATGAAAATATAAAACAACTTTATATGTACCGGTAAAGATGTATGGAGAGATAACCAAGTGAGGTTTATGGTCATATCTCAGAGCGCAGAACTAAACTGAGATACAACTGGTACACAATTTTAAATATATATTTAAAAAAAATAACAATGTGGTATATTTTTAGTGCTAATGTTTTATTTATTTCATTATCTGTTCGAAATGAATGGATAATAAATCACAGATAATAGAATAACTTATTGGAAATAATAACGGATAATTTCTCGCAGGTTATGCACGAATTAAGGATAACGAATAAAAAAATGTGAAGGGCTTTGACGCTCACATGGAAGAGCTATAGTCAGAAAACCAGTCTTCTGAATGAGATTGATGATATGTTGGTCATCAATATTCAAATGGGGCCTTCAGATTTCACAGAAGAACATGGCAGTCTTGTGATACAGATCCTAGTACAGCAGATAATATAACTCGGGGGATTTGCATCGGAAACCATTTTCTTATTCAATTTTTCTTAATTTATACTTATTAAAATATAATCATGACCAAAACGGAAATAGAATATTCTACAAATCTCTACGTTATAAGGTCGTTCTCACTTATTTATACAAGTCTATTGGAGAGTTTGTGAATCCCATCAGGTGGCATGAAATATAAATGAAAAACAATACTTAGCAGGTAGAAAGCAATATAATTTTGAATAGTATCGAAACGAGTGTAAGGTTAGTCCAGGGGAGAGCATACATAGAAAATAACTCTCAGTTCCAGACTAGACATCAAGATGTCTAGAACCTCTCTTGGTGGGCCTCTCGAGTTGGCGGTGAAGGCTAAGCTTTGCTGTTGCTGTTGCTGTTGGGTGCTTGCTACTCCCAAATTCGGCTAGCTACAGTCCAGAGACTGCCTTATGTTCTACTTAAGCACCGACTGAAGTTAAATTAAGTCTCTTTCTAACACATCATTATTAACCAATTTATTTGTCTACAACCTTGTTTATTTTAAAACTCCAATGATAAATAAATATTACATATATTCCTAATTGNAACCGGCGGTTTTAAAGGGGGGTTGGTCGGCAAAATTTAAAGGTAGGTAACAATGGACAGGTATTAATCCCTTCAAAGAAAAGTTGGAAAGGCAGACGCCGGGGGTTATTTACTGGAATTTTTCCGTTGAATTATACAGAAAATATTGCAATAAGCTGAGGAAGAGTTGTCTTTGACCTGCTTATCATTAATGGTGGTAGGATTGAGATTGATGTACACACATCTTCCGAAATCAGCCTTTTCTTAAGGAAAGGCTCAGAGGCCAGGACCAGTAGCCTGATTAAAAGCAGGCTTGTGGTTGTTGCTGATAGCATGAACGAAAAGGGCCAAGGAATTCTTGGAAAGAATTATTCCAAAGAATAATCTTTATTCTGTATACATGCTGTTTCAATCTTTTACTAAGATGGTTCTTTGTTTGGCCAACACGTGAAGCTGAACAATTTTTATCAAGGAATTCTTCTTATTCATCTTACCCTCATCATCAAAAAATATATGTGAACAAAAATCTTACCTACTGATCACTCACACTCTCTGACAAGACATTCCATAGGAAAAATATTAAACGTGTGACAGACATCCTCCTCTCTAATGTTTTCCCTTCTCACACCATTAAAAAGGAATAAAGGAATTCTTTATTTCCACCTCCCAAACTATTTTTTGTTTGAAACTATGCCCCTCCCCGAAAATAATGACCTCGTTTTCCGTTCTTTCCCATATATTCCAGAACTTTTTGAAAATATTAAGAAATCCCTCAGAAAAACTTTCCTTAACCTTAAGCTTGCTTTTTCCACTAACAATAAAATAAAATCCATTTACACCATCCTTAAAGACCCCATCCACCTTTCTAACAGAACCAATGCTGTTTATAAAATTCCTAGTTCTACTCCTAATTGCCATGGATCTTACATTGGGCAAACTAAAAACCCTTTTTCCCGTAGAATCAACAATCATAAAAATGACATAAAGAAAAAACTAATAAAAACTGCCCTCACAAAACACGTCATTCATGAAAGACACACATTTGACTTTTATAACATAAGTATTCTTTCCACTGAACCCTTTAAACACAAACGCCTTTTATCTGAAACCGTTCACAGTAACTTACAATATAATGTCCTACCTTTTTTCCCTGGTATTGCCACCTTTCATGCAGGCCGCTCTCCTTTTGTACTTACCGCCTCTTCCACCCTTCCACCACCCACTTTGTCCATCTCAAAAAATGTCTTACAAGTTTCAAACCCTATCTCTCAGCCATGAAGATGGGATCTTGGTGACACGACGTCCCCTCTCACCTTCATGATAGGTAGGTGTGGTGAATTATATTTTTTTGTAGTTTGTTTTTGTATTTTGAATTTTTCTACATATTTTACTACATTCATACTTTTGATATCACATTACATTTAGTTATGGTAATTATATGTTATAATAATATTGTAAATCTTTTGTTTTTTGTTTTTATCTTTATTTTTATTCATATGACATTGTATTTCAACAATCCGTAGCGTGTACTTCACTTGATGGAGAAGCTGACAATGGCAGTACTCCTAAATCACTTTTTACAATATTTACAATTTTTTTTTTTTTTTTTTTTTTGATCCTTGACCGATCCCCAACAAAAAACATTTCATAAGAATTTCTAAACATTTTCCAACTGTCTTCAAAATTATCTAATGGAATACATACCAATAAGATCCACACGTCTAGATGTTTGCATTAAGAACCTTGTGAAACCTCTGAGGAACGTGGGATTAGGCATATATGATTATATATTTATACTTTTTTACTTCAAATGCAACCACGTGAACAAAGAAGAGGAGCAATCTACAGTTATCCTCCTGACATTTATTTTTAACCTTCCATACACCCACTTTGAGTAATGAGGGAAGGGGCTATTTACAGGTTGCCACTTAATTCTTAACACTGGTCACACATTATTTTCTCGATCAAACCCAGCCCTTGGCGGGACTCGAACCCGCAGCAACGATCTTGAAAGATCCAAATTCATCCCCTATGCTAAGCGGCGCCTTGATCAGCTTTTAGATACTAAGAACCGAAATTAAAGCAATGACTCAATGAATTTACGCAACTTTGTAGTTGCCAGAAGAGTCAGAGTAGGAACGCAAATATTCCGATCGTACTAATTTCATACTGGATTGTGTCGATGATAAAGCAAGAACTTCAATCAGATAATGACGTATTTCTCTGGGCTTAACTTTATTTGGAGTTTTAGAATGAATTTGTAAATAGTAGCCTGGATAAATGGGCGGTTTGGAAATAGTGGCTACACTGTACGAGGCCGGCTGGTTCGAGCGTAGAAAGCACGGTAATCACTGTGCTGATCACTATAATTAGGGTAGTGCTGCCCCACTTTGCCCGCGACATGACTACTTCCCCCACATGATCCCACCATACCCCAAGTCCACGGGTCATACATAGGAATGTAGGGGACCTGACAGACTGACTACTAAGCTGATTCTCAAGGTAAAACAGACGTGGACAGCCGAGCTCAAGGTGGATGCTAATGGCTGACAGTGGAGAGGCTCAGAGGCTATCTCTTGATAGGGACACAACCTCCCCGGTTTCTAATTGAAACATATTAGTTGACCAACAGTCGACGTTGGTTTCATTATTAAAAAAGGGGAGGTGTTCAACCTTTGTATGCATATTCTTAAATATTTTCGTATAACAGTTTTTCGGAAAAAATGTAATCACACTATTTTATGAAATATTTAGGGATAACAATAGACTCAAAACTAAAATGGAACAAACACAATGACACACTACAAAACAAACTTATCAGAATTATTATCAAAAACTCTTTATCCATAGCAGCTAGAGCCACTTGGGGCCTGAAAACAGAAGCCCTCGAAATTTTGTACAAAGGTGCCATTTTACCCATTCTGACATATGGAATCAAAATCTGGTACCCTCGGATAAAGAGAAAACACAACATCACCAGACTTGAAAGGATCCAGAGGCTGATTGCGATTAAAATTTTAACCCTTTTAAAATTATTATATCAAGATTATATGAAATTAGGAACCTTAGGACACATGGCCCAATCTTATTTTTTATTTTGTCGAAGCCGATTTAGGCTTAAATCATCATAATTGCTGCTACAAAATGCCATTACATAAATAAACCAGCTAACAAATGTTCATTACATTTAGAACAGACTCTCACAGTCTTTAACAAAATACATATATTTAAAACTTAATATTTGATCTAAGAGAAAAAAAAATTGAGTTATCGATTCATTTGTTGAAATGGAACAAATGCCAGATCAAAAACAGTAACTGTAAGTGTGCAATAACCAATTTAAAATTCCCTCAAGTGAAATCAGTTCTTAAGTTGTTAGGCATCAAATGTATATTTTTAGGTGAAAAAAATTTAATAATAATTAAAAATAAACAATACACAAAATTGCTAGAATCTGTGGCTCAATAGAATACCCCTCCCCCTGTAATAAAAAAACTTAGGTAATTCTAAGGTTTAAATTATTTGNTATTTATTTTGGTTTTAAAAAAAAAAAAAAAAAAATAATAAGGAAGAAAGGGGAAAACAATAGGTGATTTACACTAGACGATCGTTTATACAGGACACGGTAAGCAGTAGTTGGTGAAGAGAAGAGCCCTTAGCCACAGAGCGGGTCGGCAGAACAGGGGTATGGCGTCTTTCCCATAGAGAAATCTAAGTGTTTATGTGAGCTACAATGAAGGCGAATACATGGCAGGTTCGCGTCTGACTGTCGAGGGGAGAGCTCCTTGTTTATTTATTCTTACCAGAATAACAATATAAAATAAAATCCAATTATTTTCATACGGGATTTTTCGTTTTCGAAGCTTAATAAACGTTAGGTTAATCCGATATTCGTGGGGGCTGATGGACTGAATACAGAATGGGTGGACACCATTGAAGGTACAGTTGAAAGAAAAAGCAAAAAGAATTTAGGGTCGGAGAAATTTGTCTGCCTTCAGAGAAAACTGACTGACCACTACTCATCTAGTTGACTAAGCAGAAAATTAAGAGAGCACAACTTACACGGTTGAGAAAGTCAAGAGAGTACAAGAAATGCAAAGGGAGCCAGAAAAAAAATCTTAGTACTTCAGGCAAAGTGGTATTATGGTACATACCACAAATAATTTCATTATTTAAAAAAAAAATTAAGAGAGTACAGTTCGTACTGTTGGAAAAATCAAGAGAGTATATCTTTCAGGTCAAGAGACAAGAAACGTTATACTATGAGCTAATATGCATAAAATTTCAGAAGCCAGATCCTCTGGCAACCTTAAAATTGTTTTATTTTTAGCTCTTTGGAATCGGTATTCAGGAACTTTAAACATCCTTTAGATAATAAGGGGCCAGCCAAATGAGAGGTTTCACATTTTGGATGAAGGATTTAACGGAATTTTAGCGCGTGACAAAGGGTGAAGGAAAGGTCCATAGTTATGATGTCTAAAGTAAGGAATGACATACTTATGAGGGGTGATTTCGTGATTTAGCTCACAGTGTTAATGGGAGAAGATAATATACCATTTACATTTTATGAGCAGGTTAACTGGCCTTTATTATGATGACCTATGAAGGGGAGGAGGTTTTATAATTAACTATGAACAGAATCATGCAAAAAAAAAAAACAATAAAAAAACGAAGAAACCCTTTTTCTTTTACTGGTTACATTTTACACAGTGCACTTGGTTATTTATCGATAAAAGATTCTCTAGGCAGGATTTGAACCCGCAGCAACAAAATTACGAGACTCAATTGAATCCCATGACAACCCTGATGCATTTTTAATACAAATTTAAGAATGAATTAAAATGTAACAAGAGGGATTGAACGCCACTCTTAAAAAAAAAAAAAAAAAAAAAAAAAAAAAATCATTCTATAGAAATATTTTTCGACAGAAAACCATTGTATGGGTTTCATAGCAGTTCAAATGAAGAGAAATGGAGTAAGACCAAATTAATGTCCTGGTTAAAATAAATTTTGTAACTATACGAAACGAGCTGATCTAATCTGAATCCCTGTCCACCCTAGAGCGTTCTACATTTTCTATCCGTTTCCTTTGACGTCTTGGAAGATCTTATCTTAGTATCTACTTTATTTCTACCCATCATTATCGGAACCGACATAAGGAATCTTTTCAGTTGATGCACTTCCATCGTATATCCTGGGGGGCCATTAATAGAAGAGAGACCACCCCAAGAAGGAAGAGAAAGTCAGGCGGGTTCGGGCGTGGTAATCCTATATCGTTCTCAACCCCTGACAGTGGCAGAGAAGTTGCTTGATGGACGTTATCAACTATCTGCTCAGAGACGCACGCTCAGCCCTCTACCACCAGCAGACTACTCCAGAGGACACTGCCCGGAGTGACTTCCCTCAGGGCCCCAACAGCTCAAACAAATATATATATATATATATAGTACATAAGAACAGGTGGAAGAAAGAATGTAGTGAACCCACAAAAAGAACAAATTACAATGAGCAAAATTTTGGGGGAACTCAGTGAGGAGTGAAGAGAGACTGGTACTGCGGAAAGAACTAAAAGGAAGGGAAAGATGATTGGGTTTTCCCCATTCCTCCTATTGTTGGCAATTGATGCCAGGTCTTGTTGTGGCTTTGAGAATCTGGATACGTATATGCTGCTCACCCACTTGTTCCTATTTACTATATATATATATA
>KZ808703.1:21806-43766 GCA_000696205.2 Oncopeltus fasciatus | reverse complement strand
AAAAAAAAAAAAAAAAATATAGTACACAAGACATTAAAAATTTTTTTTAAATGTTAAATTACAATTGTTTTTTTGTTTTTTTAAATAAATGATGTAACTAAAAAAAGAAATTATTGACTCTTGTTTATAGCAAATACTGGAATAATATATTGTTCTCTTTAAATATTTGGTGTTTTCTAAAGCGTATATTATTAATTAGAAAATAAGAAAAAAAAATATTTTTCTTTGGCACATTTTTCCCAGCTCTACAAAGGACTATAAAAAATTGGCATATTCTAAACATCCAATAGTGAGTTGTGAAAGAATTGAAGATGTTTATAGTCATAAAGTGTGAAAATTTGAAATGTAATTATTAGATGTTTTTAGTTGGGGTTCGGTCAAGGTAGATCCAAAAAATACAGATTTAAAAAATGTGTATTTTTAAAATTATTTGCCAATGTTTCGGCTTACACTGTAAGCCATCTTCAGGGCTCTTTAAATACAATGTCATAAATAAAATTTCTCACAAGTTCTTAGTCATGAAAATGGAATCTTGGTGATACGACGTCCGCTCCCTCTCGCCTTCATGATAGGAAAGTGTGGTGAATTATATTTTTTTGTATTTTGAATTTTTCCACCTATTTTACTAAATTCATACTTTTGATATTACATTTAGTTATGGCAATTCTATGTAATACTAATGTAAACCATTTAATTTGCCCTTTGTAAACGTTGTAAGTCGAAACGTTGGAAGATAATTTTTTTAAATACACATTTTTTATATTTGTATTTTTTGGATCTAGCTTGACCGAACCCCAACAAAAAACATCTAATAATAATATCTACGGTAAAAAAAAACTCTCCATTTGAAATGGAATTTATCAAGAGAGTTACATCTGTTGGACAAACTAATTCTTCAGTGACAAAAACCAACAATAAGTAGATAATTTAAAGGTATCTATAAAAAATGCCCAGTATTTTTCTCATATAGTTATTTTTGATATAAAATAAAAATAAAACTAATGTTATCAATAAAACTTTATTTCTATTACCCAGGGGAAACAGCCTAGGGGTGCAGCCGTAGATCTCCAATGTTTCATTAAAGAATTTTGTAAATAAGAGAGTGTAACGAAAATAAATTTACAAGTCGGAGAGAAAAAAATGTTCTCAAAACGTTGCTCTAGACTGACTGCGAAGTATGAGTGGGGGAAGCGCTAATTTTTTTTCTAAACAGAGATATTCATACAAATGTAATCGTTAATAATTATATTTTATGCAATTAATGAGAGGGAAAAGAATAAAAAATCCATCAGTCCCAGCCAGGACTCGAACCTGGATCTCCTGCTTTCCGGGCCGGTATGCTACCACTTGCACCACCGGGACGAGCTAGATAACATATTAAATTATATATGTTATATAGCTTGTCCCGGTGGTGCAAGTGGTAGCATACCGGCCCGGAAAGCAGGAGGGAATTTACCCAACACACTAGCGAGAGCCTAACCCACGAGAAAGACGATCGTCTTATGCCCGAAGGAGCTGACATTGTCTAGCTATTTATCGACTCTCGTTATTTACTTTTTAAAATTTTCATTAAGTAGTGGTTTAAACATAACGTAAATTTTAAACAATTAATGAGAGGGAATAGAATAAAAAATCTATCTGTCCCAGCCAGGACTCGAACCTGAATCTCCTGCTTTTCGGGCCGGCATGCTTCCATTTCACCTCCGGGACGAGCTAGATAACTTATTAAATTCCCAACAGATGGATTTTTTATTCTATTCCCTCTCATTAATTGTTTAAAATTTACGTGGGACAATAAACCACAACTAAATTAATATTTATTATATTTTAAACGTTATATGTACCATAAAGTTTTTCGTTATTCGTATAACAAAAAAGATTTTTAAAATATTTATTTATTTATTAAATTCTGTAAAATAAGATAAATTTTGTAATTCGCTAATTATGTTGATCTAATGACAGTGAATTACAATAGCAGTGTTGAGAAAGCGACCAGTGCCGTAACTGCTTGAGGAAAGCTAGATAATCTCTCCAGCTCCCCGCACTTTACTCCGAGTCTAAACTCCCAAGTAAAACTGCAATCTTACTTATGAGTTGTATGGATTTTTTCTTTGGCTATGAGAAAAATCTCCAGCACCTGTATTTTTTTTTTAATTACGTAATATATGGGAGTCATACAAGCAAAAATGTATGAGTAATAGTTTTTTTTAAAAAGGATTTTCTATTAAAAATATTTTTACTATTTGCTCAGCTACTGATACATGAAGGTTTATATCTCATATTTGACATAGTTACAAATTTAGTATATTAAAAGATGAATAAAAAAAGAAAAAAAGAAAAGAAAAGAAAAATGGATGAAATAAAGAGAAAAGAGTTATTTTTAGTTTAGCTATTTTATATGTATTTTAGATTTAAAATTATAATATCAAAATTATTAGTCTCAGTAATTATGTAACGTTGTTAATTTCATTGAATTTAAGGCAGAAGGAGTAGAATTTCAAATGAAGCAGTAAACATTTATGTTTTCTTTCCACTATCTATCGGTCTATCATTATTAAAATTAACTTGATTTATTATAAACAAATTTAAAGTTAAGTAGCGAATTTTCTAAGCTTTTCTAAAAGTGAAAACTATTTGAGTATTACATTGACGTTCGGTGCATTGAAGAAGGATTACGCCGCAGCCCTTGAATAGAGATTTTGCTGGGCTTTGTAAGACATCTGCAAATTTCCAGAGTTATTCTCACAGGAAGGAGTTTAGTGCAGCTCGCTTGCATTTACTGCTCGCTCCCAGCCACTAAAACTATAAAATCCTTCAGGAAATGTGACTCCCGTCCCTGACCGAGTCATAAAAGCATCTCACTTGTGGCGGACAGTTAAACCAGCCATCCCTAAGCTATTTCATTTTTACTTTCACCCCCGCCGCACTCAGAGGAGTAATCCTGGCAAGTTGTTTTTCGCTAGATATTTGTGGGAAAGCCAACTTAGTCTTTATATCGAATAGTTAATTGTGAGTCCATAATACGGCTAAAAATAAGTAGAAATTCAAAATTTCTTTATCTTTACTAACTAATTTGACATGCATTTATTATAATCCATATAGGTTAGTTTGCACTACGTTCTCATGCATTAACATTTATATGTTTATACTTAACAATGATAAACGCGCGCGCACACACACTTTCGCACTGCTTCCTTATGTGTATTCTATCAGATATCTAATAGATAATCCATATATAGAGATCTATAATTGGATAGAGTTATATAGAGATATATAACAGCCAAATAACCACAGCTGACGAATACACGATTAGATTAGAATATAAAGAAGACTGTATAGGCATGATCGTTCCTTCTTACACTCCTCTCTTATACCCGATACTACACGCACGCACGCACGCACGCACACACACACACACACACACGCGTACTAGAGAAATTTGTCAGGGTTTCGTTCAGAATTAGAAAGATGAAATACTCCAAAATTATTGGGTAATTATATCATGGCAAACCTTTGATTGGCCAATATATGAAGCCGTACAAGCACAGAAATAAAATAAGTGAACACTGCTTACTCGGGCCTTTGAAACCTTGAATTCCAGTGCTATTCAAACATTAATTTGGTTGAATCAATTGCAGATAGAGTACCCAGGATGAGAACAATTTGCGCACATACACTCACTCAAACACACATACACACACACATGTATATAACACAATTATAACAATAATTTGTACGCCAAGGAGGAATTGATATATTTTCAAATTAGATTTCCAATTCATAAATTTAAGGAAAACAAGAAATAAAGAAAACTTGTTTATAATACTTATATTTTTCTTTATAACTGATAATCGACCAACCAAACCAAACATGTTTAGATAAAATGTCTAACATTGATCATATTAGCTACCTGTTATTTAAAAAAAACAAAAAAAAAACGGCTTCAACAATAGACGAAAAATAATTTAAATATGAACGAACACAAAGCTTTAGGAAATGTTTCGGCTGGTTGTAAATAAAATAATCCGCAGATAAAGTAAATAAAAACAAGTGAAAGTTGTAGAGGAATGTGTAGGTGTATTACTGCAGGTATTATGGACAGGCAGTGGGTTTGGTTGAAGGCTGCCCCGCTAGGCCTCAGGGCTCACCTTAAATATGACAAGTCCTCACTGAATTGCAACATCAGACCTTAAGAGTAAGGGAATCCCTCAGAGACCTTTGAAGGTGAGGGTCCTTCCGCTCAGATGTACCAGGACCCACGAGAACAAACAGTAACCCGCAAATCTCCCTTCAATATTTCTTAACACTTTTGGATAAATATATTTTTCCAGAGGTATAATAGTGATCTAAAATTGGCTAACAAACTTTCATATTATGCTAGCATCTCCTACAGAGGTTTGCAGAGGTTTTCGTCTCTTGCAATTAGAGCAGAAATTCCAAAAGAGAAAACTATAATTTTATTTCTACAAGAAGAGTTTAACTAGATCTTTTAATTCTTCATAATCTCAACGGCCACGACATGTAACATTTTGATTATTTAATTGATCATTTCGCTTTATCTTACAAAAAAAAAAAAGTGTGACCAAGAAAGTATAGATAATTAATCAATTGAATCTTAAAATTAACTAACTTTTTCTTTAAAAAAAATGGAAATCACCTAAGTGTCTTAATTTCATTCGATTTAAAACTGATTGAAGGTAGAATTTGTTACCTGCCATTGCTATTTTTCACGAGCGCCTCGGCTCAACCCAAAAACCTTTTAAAACTTGTACTTTAGTTAATAACTTTAGGACTAAGCCAACAGTCGGGGAGATCCATTCTGTCTCTTAGTCTGGACCGGTACGGGTTCAAGCCAGAGAAGACCATAAGCAATGTTTTATCTAGAACTAAATACTTCGCCAGTGCCAATATGTTTGAAATTTGGCAGCTATCTTTAGATATCCCCGCTCTTCATGACCTTAAGTGATAGGAAGTAAAATACAACTAATATTTTAAAGTTCTAAGGAACTAAGAGTTTTCCTTGAAATCCGCGTCTTGAGCATGATATGAATTCAAAGAGGAGTATCTGAAATCAGTATCCTTCGTTATATTCTCTTTAAACTAATCAGTTGTGTCGGTTCGGTTTTTGTTTCTGTAACAAACATTATTTTTCTTTTACAAGCCGATTGCCAAACTCAGTTCAAGCGTTACAAATATATATTTTCTAATCTGAATTTTAAATAATTTCCAAAAATACCATTTTGACACATTATGTATCCATCATTGAAGGAGAGGCACCGATACTGAATAGGATTTTGAACAAATTGAACAAATTGATAGGCTTCGCACTATTGCTTGTTTCTTTAGTGCTGAGTGCTTTAGAATTCTACGGTCTCGAATACCTCACATTCAAAATTTAAAAAATCTGCCGAACCGTGAGTAAGAGAGAGACTGATCTGCATCTCTTCCACTAACACTGGAGCATTTCTGAGCCCACAAAATGGAATCATATGTCTCGAAAGCGTTCAGCTGTAACAAATGAAGATGCGCCAAGCTATGTGCCGTCTATTAGAAAAATTCCTATTCATAACATTATCCTCAAACTAATTAATATACACAGAAACATCATTATTTTCCGTGTGACGTTTAAAGCATTTTTTTTGAGATAAATATGCCGCCTACCCCCGTAGCATATCTTACAAATCTCCACTTACAAGGGTCGAGCAATGCTTGGAAGGTTAAATGAAAAAAACCTATCAGGCTGAGAGAACGTTTTAGAAACTAGAGCATTAAATTCATAATATGAATTCAAAAACTTCCATTAGTTATTTATATACGTGTTAACTTAAATTATTCATATGAGCAGCAAAAAATGATGGGTTGGGGCAAAAAGATTACATTTTTTTTTTTTTGGCATTTTTTGGTATTTAATAATTTATTAGGATTATAGTTGATCCAATGAGTTTGACGAGTAGTGAATGTATAGAAAACAAAAGATCTACGTTTTTTCCCATAAGGAAACTAATTTATTGTTAACGACAGGATTCAAAAACTTGTAACAAGAAAAATGATATTTTTCGTTTTAATCATATATTTTTCACAAGTGAAGTTAATTTTAAAAACAATTAATTGGTGAAAAATTCAATTCTTCATTGCTTTAAGATAATGGATATTAAGAAAATAGAAATATTTATTGTTTGCAAGCTTACTTATAACGTCACTTTGTTTGTTCCTAGACTTGACTTTCGAAGCGGAAGGTTCATCGTAACGATGTTAATTACAATTATAATAATTGTACAGCACATTTTTAGTCCCTGAAGAGGCATCTAAGAACGCGAAACTTGTTGGGCAATAAATAATTGTTATTAGGATTATTTTTATTTATTTTTTACCTTTCGCCTTCCACCAAGAATTAGAAAACAGAAGGTCATATTTTGACATAAGAACAAGATGAGTGCCTGTAGATAGTCCCTTTCTCATGGTCTTAAAATGATAAAAGAAATCGGTTAATTACACTTCTTCCCCTTCTTTAATTTTATTGAGTTTTATATCCTAGGATAATACTATTTTGTTAATATTAATTATAAATCTTGAATGATAATTTTGGTGAAGAAAAAGAAAATTTTCTAATCATGCACCGATATTGCTCAAAAATTAGGAAGCTCATTATAACACCATTGATAACTTAAATGTATGTATGTTGTTAGATCTGTCTGGAGACGTATACACAACGTGTTGTGATGACTCTTTCAAGGTTGGAATAGGAATATATATATATTAAAAAAAAAAAAATAGGTGTTAGCTTCCCTTTCAATCACTTAGAGTCATGGAGGGAATGGCTATCTAAAGATTGTCCATTCTAAACATCCATGGCTTAAGGCAAGCTTTATTTTGAACCCGCAGCGCCAGAATTGCAAGGGAACGAGTATATTCTACTATTATTGTCGAGTGGAATGGAGAGCCCACTGTATTTTACTCGGAATGAGACGGAGGAAGATCTCATAGAAAATTACGCAAAGCGTACATGCGAGGAAGTTAAACCCTTTGCCTTTCGAAGGGGTAAGGGAGCGAATGGCATTTCACTACTCGTTAAGCAGTTTCATAGCCGACACCTTAGCACTTACGCCGCTGACTGCTCGGAGTCACATACCTGTCTATTCACAGTGCGGAGGAATTAGTGGAGCATTCATCGCACAATAGTCACTTGATTAGTATGCTTCAAGACACACAGATCCACTTTGAGTGACGTCTTAACAGCATGCATTTTTTATTTATTTTTTTCCTATACAATATTTAACTTCTTCAAAACTCCACGATCAATATTTTCATTTTGTCGAGGGCTATATTTAGAATTAAATTATTATATACTTAAAACTCATTCCAATGACAGCTATATTGTTAACAAAAATAATTATTAAATAACCTTAGACAGATTACTATTGAGGTTTGATAACTTCAAATGCCAATAACTAGATAGCCCAGGCAATATAATTAATAAAAAAATCAAGCTGTTTACTATTAAAGAAAGTATCACATAACATCATGATAAAATTAAAATTTTCACTTGTTTTCTGATCCAACTTATAATTGTACACACACATATACATATGGATATTCAAATAGTAAAATCAAATTCAGTATTTGAGTTCCATAAGACAAAGCGTTGGAAAAATGAAAGAGCATCTCAACAATGATAAAACTCAAATAACCATTCAATCAAATGAGTGAATTGAATACATTCCGAAAATAGTACAAATTGTGAATAACTCAACACAAACTATTCAAATAAAACAATACACACAGAACACAGTATGTGTGTGTGTGTGTGCTTGCGTGAGTGTGAATGATTTCAGACCTGTTAAAATTTAATCTATTAAGTCATTCTCTCAAGCAGGTCTTAAAAATAAAAAAAATACATATACAGTGAAAAGAAAAATAAATTGCAGGTAAAAATAACACGTAAATATCTCGTATAAAACAAAAATATTAACGTCTATTTAACACACACACACACACACACACATGCACGCACGCACACACACACACACACATACATTATGTTTCATATCATACTATTTACAATATATTAAAAACATATTTCCCGGAACTCACAAAATAATCACTGTTTTAATAGCTTTGAAGTAAGAATATTACATATTAAAATAAACATATATAAAAAGAATAAATAAATGGCCAAAAACGGAAAAAAAAAATAAAAAAAAGAATTCATAAAAACAAAACAGTACAAGCTAATTCTATTTAACACATTTAAGTATATGTGAGAACATTTTTTTTTCGATATTAATTAACTATATCTGTAAAATAAATTATACTTTGCAATTTGTTTACTTAGTTGTTCTACTGACTGTATATTTCACAATATCATCCGATAGGGATGAAATCGGAGTTTACTATGGAAGAGGTTGAAGCAGGTGGAAATGAGATCTTGGACGATAGGAATATTAAAGTCGTGATGGAGGGTAGAGTTGCATACATAATATGGAACGTTTGCATTAATCCTGAGCATTTTGGACTGGGAGGATTGTATTCGACGGATATTGGAAGGCCTAGCGGCACCCCATAGTTCTGCACCGTAGGTCCAGATTGGTCGCATCATGGTCTTGTAAAGTGTCAGTTTGTGAGCTGTGAGCGCCTGTTTATGAGTGTGTTATGAGTCCTTGGCGCCTGTTGAACTCACTTTGCAAGATTTTATTATGTTTGCTCCAGTTAAGTTAAGATCATAATATCTCTCAAGTTATTATTTTGATTATCAAGAGTGGACGATTACCTAAAACTCACAATTAGATTAAAATCAACGCCTGACAAATCTAGCAACAAAATATTGGACAGTAATTATGTCATAAAAATATATAATGACTGAAAAATATATTGGGGCATGATATACTTAAAGTTCAAAATATTAATAAGGAATAACTGGAACGCTGAGAAATTAGTTTCTACAAAAGGGCTATTTTATTTTATTTTTTAAATTATGAATGAGTTCATGTGTGTATACTACACGAGTATTTTAACAACGGTACGGGGTCGAAAAAAATATTACAAATGAGAGAGCGGCAACTTTCATGATTATTCACGCCTGAAAGCATAAAGTTTTATAGCATCCGTAGTTAACTGGTGGCATAAAACTTGCAATTAGTATCATCGCTGATTGTCCCTAATGGACTTCGCTACCAATAAAACAGGCCGATCGAGTTTTATTAAGTCTTTGCCCCACATGGAGTCGTCGCTAGAGGCTGAAATAGACGTGAAGATGAAATTCGTTTAGTTTACGCCGGGACAGGATAACGGGGTTTGGAAGTGATGAAATTTCTACCGAGATAGCTGTAGAATCGAAGGCTTATTAGTGAAAATGTGATTATTAACTCACATATTCACTCAGTGATAATATTATATAAATACAATTTACTTAATTTTTCACTTTCAGATGATCACGGGGCCATCTACATTTGAGTCGCCGTGAAGGATTATCTGGATGGGTTTGTGAAGATAGCTCCTTAGCACTCGGGATGTAGCAAGATACGGGAATGGAATTTGGAAAAACGAGAGGGAATTACGTCTTTGACGAGGCTATTGTAGGTATTGCTAGGTTTTTGGGTTGCTAGGTAATGATAGGGTTTCGGGTTGCTAGGTAGTGCTAACTGGTAACTGATACTTATAAGGGTGCGTTAATAATGCTCTGAGGACTTTGGTCTTGAAGGATTGTATATGTTCGATTGGGGGAGGTTTAGCAGTGCCTTCTACATGTCCAAATAGGTTAGGTAGATCGTTTGTTGTGTACTGATAATTTCCATGTTTGTCCGAGTAGAAACCGAGGTATCTTATGGAGTTAGATTGGGAGGATAGGAATATCGTTTAAGGAGATATTAAAAGGAAGCATGGTGCGGAGAGTGAATGTAACATGAACACACTTATTTTCATTTATTTGTGCACACCACTTTTTACTCCAACCAGCTAAGTGGTTTAGGTGTTCTTGAAGGAAATTAATGGCAACTGTGGGATCAGGATCGGACGTGATGATGACTATAGCATCGGCGAAAGTAACAGAGAGTGTATCTGAGTGTATTCGGTAGGTAGAGAATGGGTCCGAGCACACTGCCCGGAGGAACTCCCGCTTCTAAAGAGCAGTAGTTGAAGTAATCCGATCACTGTCGGACCCGGATAAAACTGTGGGATCAATAGGAGCGGATAAATAGATGAAGGCAAATTTGAGAGAATACGTTGGTTTGCAAGAAGGCCTTGTGCTTGTTTCTCAAGGAAAAATGAGATGCGATCTATAACCCGAAACACTTGCTAGGAGTAATGTGCTACCTGTCTTACGTCAATTACGTTTAGATCATTTAAATTTTCAAGAATTTCTATTGTGGGGCTACCGGTTTTTTTTCGGCGTTTAGGACTCGGGGGATTATCCATGTTTCCCGTGTCATATAATAATTTGAATCTATAGATAAATTAGCCATAATAGATATATTAAGGTTTGTAATTAAAAGGTAAAAAAAAAAGAAAAAGAAAAGAAAAGTGGAGAAATTATAGGTCACTTATCTCCGGGGTTCCTACATGTAGGTCTTCACTCAACAGCGTTCAAGATAAGACTCCCATTAAGATCTGCCTTGACTACAGCATGTACTGTTATAATAACATTGGCAGTATGTATAAGAAATTTAGCTAACAATGATGCATAACGTATAACGACCGGTTGCATTGCTTCACTGCAGAGTTATTTGTTTAAAGTTACTTTAATGTTTAAGAAAGCCAAGGATTTTAAAAGCCAAGGGAAGTACTTTGGTTCGGGAGGAAAGCTGAGTCTGATACTGACACGAGGAAGGAATCATAAGCCAACACTTTCCAAAGAGATCGGAGCGGACCGTTACACAGATTTGTTGTAGAAATCTGCTCTCAGTACCTCCTCTACTGACGAGCTAACGCTCGGAGTTAACGGCATTGGAGAAGTTGATACTCTCCAGTCTCAACCCTACTCACAAGGCTCAGCCTAAGAGTAAATAGACCCTCCAGTACAGCGCGAAAAAATTATCTGAGTATTTAAACAGCTCTGAAAATGTCTTAGAATGTAAGCTGAAATGTTGTAATTTAAATTGTATTTTTTTTTTTTTTTTTTTTTGGATAAAAACTTCACCGATCCCTCACAAATTCTCTAATAATATCATCTGAAGTTTTTCATCAAAATAAAACTAAAAACTGGAGAGATGTCTCTCAACTCTACCAAAAAGTTTTCAAAGTTCTTTGTTTTATGAAAGAATCTAACTTAAACCACAAAATTTAAATAATATTTTGTTCATTTGGATTAGTACGTAACAATGGACTGATAGTTACTCATAAAGCTGAAAAAAAACCCAGCATTTTACAGGGAAATTAGTACTTGCTCTGTATTAATTCTTGCCACAGGTATTTAGACTATGGTAGCAATCTAAAGATAGTCCCTTCCAACAAAAATCTATACAAATCCAGATCGCAATTAGTACTTGTCCTGTATTAATGCTTGCCACAGGTATTTAGACTATGGTAGCAATCTAAAGATAGTCCCTTCCAACAAAAATCTATACAAATCCAGATCGCAATTAGTACTTGTCCTGTATTAATGCTTGCCACAGGTATTTAGACTATGGTAGCAATCTAAAGATAATCCCTTCCTACCAAAATCTATTCCAATCCAGTTCGGTATTAGTACTTGCCCTGTATTAATGCTTTTTTTTTTTTTTTAAATTTGAGTGTTAGCCTTCCATTCAACCACTTAGGGTCATGGAGGAAGGGGCTATCTACAGGTTGTCACCCCATTTTAAACACCCATGGCTCAGGACAAGCTTCTATATTATAAATAAAAGATTGACCTGGGCGGGATTTGAACCCGCGGCGTCAGGATTGCGAGACCCGTACGGATCCCCTGGGCTAGCCTGGCGTCCCTGTATTAATGCTTGTCATAGGTATTTAGACTATGGTAGCAATCTAAAGATAGTCCCTTCCTAAAAAAATCTATTACTAATCCAGTTCGCAATTAGTACTTGCCCTGTATTAATGCTTGCCACAGGTATTTAGACTAAGGCAGCAATCTAAAGATAGCCCTGGGAGTTAATTCCTACAAAAATCTATATTAATCCAGTTCGCAAATAGTGTGTTTGTACTTCCTATGAAATACTCCTAACTTTGCTTTAATTTTTTTAAAATTTAATCTATAATTGTAAACTACTATAATAATATATTTACATATATGTACATAAATATTAAGTTATTAGAAATAAAGATTAGTAGAGTAAGTTTGAGATTAGGAAGCAAATTAGGCGCATTAACGTCAGAGCTTTTATTACCGCAAATGAATGCTTTTATTTCAAATGCAAAGTTATCCGCCAATAAAAACACCTGTAGAGCTTCTCAAAGCTAGCGGAAAAACACAACCCACAGATTTAAATACGAATAAAACTAAATTGTCGAGGGAACCTAAGCAGTGAATATTATACGGGAACATTTCATGGTTATTATACTTTGAACAATTATTCAACTAAAAATTGAAAACCAGTGATCGCAGTGTCACCATTCACTAACACAAAATCAAAATTTAAATATAAGTTTAAAGCTGTTTCTAAAGTTTTAAGCGCGGCTTAGACCCAGGGACCTTGTGAAGCTCAAGGTTCTCGTTACGAGTTCCAACCCTGGGCAGGCTTTTATCCAGATAGACAAGTAAACCCCAATGTCATGGGTGTTTGGAATAGAATAGTTTCTATTAAACTCACTAATTCTGATGATACCAAGTGGTTGCATAAGGGGTGAAAAAGAAACAGATAATAAAACACACTATGTGTATTTATTCACATGCCGCCTTTTGTAGGATTCTCTCTACATTTGTTTAACGATGAACATGCTCCGGTCGGAAAGGACCACCAGCTTAATGTCACCAAATCGACAAGATCAAGAAATTTACGAGACTCGGGGCTGGAACTGCGACCTTGGCTTCGGATTTCAAAACCTTGCCAACACATAAATAGGTGAGCACAAATAAAACAAAGATATATACTTAATTAAAATTGAACATCCAAGATTGACCATGTTGTTCGCCTGCGCTTTACGTTCTCCATCATGGTTTCATCAACATTTTACGATGAGCCGGAGCTAGCAGTGAGTAACAACTAGGATTGGACTATTCTAATTATTCCGTGTCCTGGGGGTAAGTCGGTGATCTCGTTATAGCATAACTGACCTCGTTGTGTTCGAGTCGGCTCTCTGATTAGTTTGATAGAATTGTCTTATGTTTGAGCAGACAGATTATATCCCTCCTGTAGAAAGCATTAGGAATAATACAAAGAATTTGGATTTCATGCCAGTTAATGCAATGGTTGCTAAGTCTTTAAGCTGTCCTTCCTGTCGTTAGCCCTTAAGTTATCCATAAATTTGCTCCCTAAAAAATGGGACTTCCGTCATGAATATGGAATCCTGGAGACATGAAATCTCCTCTTGCCCTCACGATAGCCCTGAAGATGATAGTACAATGTAAGCCGAAACTAATAAACTAAACCGATAATTAAAAAATACACATTTTAAAAATTGTATTTGTTTGAATCTACCTTGACCGAACCCATACAATTAAAAAAAAAGTGTAAAACATCTGAATTATTTATTGTGACACACGGATAGTTCATGAGGCAACAATTGGAGAGTTCACTCGTAGATTGATGAGGTCCTGCCTCTATAAAGACTTTAACATGTTGTCAAGCAGCTAAGTCTACGACAGACGAGACACGACGTCTCTCGCAGCATTCATCTTTAACAACTATGTCATCTGATAGACTATATAAACTAGAGACACTTTATGTAGGGACACTTATGCCATTAGGCCTACTTAAATAAAACTCAGCAGATAAATTTGTCTGTTCGATTGATGAGAAGTTAAGTTGGTATTTTGACTTCCATCCATTCATTAGTCCTTAATTTTTTTTTACAATTTTCTTATTTGTCCAGAGTATTATTTCTTTAATAATTATTATTTTGTTTGCATCACACAATCTAAAACAATCAATAAATGGAAACGAATATTTAAAGATTTGTATCTCTCATTGCATTAGACCATGAACCACGATTAAGTTCTGAGTATACGTTAAAATTCCTTGGTAGAAATTCGATGGAATACACACACACAAAAAAAATCAACAACAAAAAAAAAATGCTACAGCAAGCATGCCAATAAAATATAGATAACAGCATTACTCATGTCAGCCGGCGGTAAGCGGAAATATATAACAACTAAATTTTAAAGGAAATTAATCATTATTAATATTTGCTTAAAGTATTATTATTAATATTTTGTTTGATATATTGTATCAATATTCAGTAGTGTTTGATTTATTATTAATATTTAAGATGTTACGTATTATAGTTGTTTTTTTTAAATAAATCTTTATTTATTCAGTCTGTTAATAAACATCTTGTAATTTGATGACATTTATATATAAACAATAAAGAATAAACGTACAAAATAATAAATAAACATCACAATGCATGGAGAAAGAGCCCATTGACCCCACTTCTAATAAGTTTAGGCATTAAAGCCCAGAAGGTCGAGAGTCCATGTCCGTTTTAGTCGCCGAGGAGGATTGTGAAGATTGGAGTCCGACTACAGGGATTGGGCATGTGGATTAGGATGAAATTGGACTTTACTACGGAAGAGCTTGAAGCGGGTGGAGATAAGATCTTGGACGAAAGGAATATTAAAGTCGTCAAGAAGGGTTTGTCACATAATATAGAGAGTTAGCAACTATTTTGAGCATTTTGGACTGAAAATATTGCAATCGTTGGATATTGGAAGGCTTAGCGGCACCCCACAGTTCTGCACCGTAGGTCCAGATTGGTCGTATTATGATCTTGTAGATGGTCAGTTTGTTTTCTATTGTTAGCTGTGAACGCCAGTGGTGCCTATTATAGTTTTATAGAGTATAGATAGTTACTATAAATACTTAAATATTAGAATAAGTGTTGAAATTAAAATCTAGCTAACATTTATGAACCATAGGGAAAGATGTAATTAAAATACCATCAACAAATCATGATTTACTGAATCATTAGGAAGTTTGAAGGGCCTATTGGCGGGATATTGAATATTGCTTATTTAATTATTTAACTGAAGAGATTCAAGTTTGAATACGCTGATCTATAGTGAAAATAAAAAAGCTAGGCTTCTAAATAAATAACACATTGTGTTCTATGCATGTAAGAAAATAATATATCCCAAACTACAAGTGTAAAAAAAATTGAATTTTATTTTAAACACGGTAATGATTACAATTAAATGCATTTTAATAAAAAGTAATACTCAACATTCTCTTTAAATCTATAATTATCCCTTATTTTATATCTGTAGTTAATCCTTATTATATATCCCTAATTTAGTTCGGGACTTAATGGGCTCCTTCAGAAATTCTAGGCATTAATATGCCTCATTATTATGATAGTTGTTTACTGTGTATTGGTTTTAATTTGATTTAACCCTGTTTATTTATTATATCACTAAAGTTTGTTAAAATCTACTTTTAATAAATTGAGAATATTTCTATTTTAGCTTTTGAATAATATATTATTAACTAATTTAAAACTTATTATTATATTAACTATTAAATGAATTAAAATTAATTTACATTTATATGTTTTTATTATTAAACAACAGTGGGCTTATAATTCATGAAATTATTCCACATTTTGGCTGATCTAGATTATTAATTGTGAACACAACCATACCCTATCAATTTGAGCCAAATCGGAATTTAGGGTTGGAATTTGGGGCGCCACCAAACAATGCTCAATAAATTAATATGCTGATAATTAAGTCATTCTAACCCCGAGTCCCTATTATGATTCAAATTCTTCACAAAAACTAAAGACCTCATCCAAATCCGATTCTCCACTTTTCATTAGTCTCCGATCATCCTAAATCCTTAGCCATTTCCCTTAAGCAATTCTCAACTCTAAATCTTTTTAGGAGATGCCCACCACTTTCTTCATATGCAAGAATGTCTAGGGTCATCTGGACATTAGACACATTATTGTGCATTATAATATTTCAAATTATATTGTGAACATATGATAAATTGTAATATCACTTATATTTTTAAAAAATTAAACAGGATATTGAATATGGAAATCATTCAAAAAAATATACATTGGGAGGTACTTGTTTTTAAAGCCAGATTAGCAATACAAATATTCAGTAATAATAAATTTAATATTGCTGAGAGAGAGACTACTGAGGCTAACTGAATTTTCCAGAGCGACCGGTCTAAATGCAGCAAGGAAAGAAAGCTGTCATCGATGCAAGAGAAGAGCAAGCAATGCCTTTCCCAAGGGAGAAGTACGCAATTACTGGCAAAGCGTTGGCAGGGGCAAGCCAGCAACAACAACAAAGAAAAAAGAAGTCTTTCAGAAGTTATTTCAAGAAGGCAAATGAAAGATGGGGTGATGAGCAGATTACACCACCACTACACTCACCCACCACCTCCAGGCTCCACAATTTATCACTTATCGCTTAACTTCTCAATTCACCAGCCTCTCGATTAGTTCATTTTTCTCTCGGAAGTCTTTGAAGCGCGCATAAATTTAACCTTACCAATTATAATTTAACAAGTTATACATTATACAATCTCTGGTTTTTAGAGGTTTATTATTACAAAATATATCTATATGAACTTCTAGGAATTAATAAATAAATACTCATATCATTAATGAATAAAACAAAAACTGTTTTTACTATTACTTTCTTGAATTCACAGAAAAAAAAAACCAAAAAAAAAAAAAAGAAAATGAAATGTCACTATGCAGAAAGAAGGAGTCAACTGACCACACTCCAAATAAATTTAGGCGTCAAGGTCCAAGAGGTTGCAAGGCTATCTTCGTTATAATCAGGGGATTGGAGTCCGAGGACAGGGATTGAGCATAAATGGGCTTAAGGATTAGAGTGAAATGTGAGCTTCCTATAAAAGTACTTTTATACACCCACTGAATAAGGGGTGATCCTGACTGTGAATCTCAGAGAAATTTCACACACGTGACATTGGCACTTAACTGTAGCAGTCTACAGTTCTCATAGTCATAAGTCTTCTCATTCTCAAAATAAGAAATGTGATTTGATATATGTGGTCCCTCTGCAACTCAATAAATAAAGTTGAAAAGAGGGGTGTGCTGTAGAGGTGTTCACTGATCAACGGTTAAACCGCTACTACAAAAAAGACTAAATTTATAATTCTTCCAGATCTTTTTTTCAAGTATACGGAGCGCAAATGAATCAGTTTATACGTAATGTTTAATAATTCTTCAACTCATAGTGAAAGTTACATAACATAATATTAAATTATGTTTAACAAAATACATCTATAATGCTAAACATAAAAGAAAGTCATGGAGATGGTGAAATTAAAATAAAAAATAAAAAATTCAACTAAATTATATGGCCCATATTACCCACAATGAAACAAAAGATTAATTACAACGTAAGTTAATATTAAAATAATTTTGGTTAATTCTAATCACTTAAGAGACTATTAGAATAATTTGGCCCCATTAAAGATTTAAGCTATAAGGCTTTCAGGAAGACAGAACCGACCTGTAAAGATATATCATTATTAATATTTGCTTAAAGTATTATTATTAATATTTTGTTTGATATATTGTATCAATATTCAGTAGTGTTTGATTTATTATTAATATTTAAGATGTTACGTATTATAGTTGTTTTTTTTAAATAAATCTTTATTTATTCAGTCTGTTAATAAACATCTTGTAATTTGATGACATTTATATATAAACAATAAAGAATAAACGTACAAAATAATAAATAAACATCACAATGCATGGAGAAAGAGCCCATTGACCCCACTTCTAATAAGTTTAGGCATTAAAGCCCAGAAGGTCGAGAGTCCATGTCCGTTTTAGTCGCCGAGGAGGATTGTGAAGATTGGAGTCCGACTACAGGGATTGGGCATGTGGATTAGGATGAAATTGGACTTTACTACGGAAGAGCTTGAAGCGGGTGGAGATAAGATCTTGGACGAAAGGAATATTAAAGTCGTCAAGAAGGGTTTGTCACATAATATAGAGAGTTAGCAACTATTTTGAGCATTTTGGACTGAAAATATTGCAATCGTTGGATATTGGAAGGCTTAGCGGCACCCCACAGTTCTGCACCGTAGGTCCAGATTGGTCGTATTATGATCTTGTAGATGGTCAGTTTGTTTTCTATTGTTAGCTGTGAACGCCAGTGGTGCCTATTATAGTTTTATAGAGTATAGATAGTTACTATAAATACTTAAATATTAGAATAAGTGTTGAAATTAAAATCTAGCTAACATTTATGAACCATAGGGAAAGATGTAATTAAAATACCATCAACAAATCATGATTTACTGAATCATTAGGAAGTTTGAAGGGCCTATTGGCGGGATATTGAATATTGCTTATTTAATTNGAAAAAAAAAAAAAAAAAACTCTACCTCAGCCGGGGATTGAACCCGGGTCCCCCACTTTCCCGGCCGGTGTGTTAGCCAACTACACCACCGAGGGAGTGAGAACAATTTCTAGTTCCCCGCTCTTCACTTCACTCCGAGTCTCACCGTCAAGTATGACGAATAAATCGTCTTGTATTCGGCGGAGCTAAAATTGCTAGCTATTTATTAGACTCGCGTTGGGCAAAGGGCCACTACCTGCCATTAAAATCGTGACGATAATTGTGTTAAAGTAATCCCACATTTCATTTTTCATTTGAATCGTACAGGGAGTTAAAAAAAAACTCTCAGCTTCAGCCGAGGATCGAACTCGGATCCCCCACCATCCTAGATGCCTTCCAAGGACATACCATTCCCCACTGGATGTACTATTCTGCTATTTGTGTACTGCAGATAAAGAGAAATACCTGCTCTGAAGTACCAACTATTAGCAAGAATAAATAGAAATATATATAGATCTTCATGCAAGGAACACTTCATATAACAACACTTTTCCGGTGTATTATCTCATATAAAATCATATTCTTGATAATAACTTAAAATGTGCAATCTTTGCTCATACATATATGTGTGTGTGTATATATATTTATAACAGAAATATATAGTAGCGAAATTTGTAATATTTTTATAAATTAAATGAATAAGCAACTTTAAAAGACTGAAAATGTGATTCATTTAATAAAGTTTCCAAATGTTAAAAATTGCTTAATGAGTAATACATACACTTTATATTATGCTATTTATATTCTGATTCATATTTCTAATTTTTTTACTTATTTTTCTTTTAGTGACAAACAATTGCATCCAATCTTACAAGTGTACTTAGACCGCTTTTCATAAATAATTATTCAACGCTTGTCTGATTCATATTACTATTATTTATTGTTGAAAATTTAATCTCCCAGCAAGTTTTAAATAATTTAATAGACATTCTGACAGTGAATAATTTTTTTTATATTTCAAAAAATACTTTAAATAAGGAATATACTTTTTAATTTTTTCTAATTACAGTTTAATCATATCTTTTGAAGATCTTTTGTCCATTGTCTATTTGTGTGTTAGACAAAAAATAAAGCTTATAAAAATAAAGTTTTAAAGCTTACGTGTCAATTGTGAGAATTCACAACCGACATGTCAGCTTTAAAACCAAATTTAAATTTAAAAAACCAAAATAAAAAACCTAATTTCTCGTTTTTGTATACATTTCAGATGATAAAGGCCGCTTAGTTAAAATTTTGACATTCATTACTTCTGCAATAAGATTTATAAAACGAATATGTCGAGTACTCAGAGCTCGCTTCAAAAACCTGGATCGAGTATAGGATTGGCTTTCTAAAAAATGCTCATGACTGACCCAATAATTCAAACTAATATGTATTAAACCAATCATCGGTATTCCTATGTATCTGCTAACCTTAATTTCACCATGGTATCACCATAGTACCAATCATGGACGAAGCTCTGGTGCCTTGATTAGCCACTGGTTCAAATATACGTCGCAAAAGTACTGCTTTTTAAGTGAATATTTACAGAGGATAAGAATTCGAGCCACTCCTTACTGAATAGGCTGTTCATTGAGGCTTAGCGAACAGCCTTGAAGCCGTCAAGACTATAGACGTCTTGTCTGTCTAGATTCGAACGATCCGATCAATCGGACTATACAGTTAATACTTCACTAAATCATTTATTCGAGAACAAAATAAGTACACTATTTACGTTAATNTATATATATAAGGATTTTAGCGAGTGAAGTACTGTTGGATTCTACTGGAGACGAGATACGAGTAGATTTTTCCCAAGGTGGAGGAAGTCTATAGAATCATGTCAACAGCTACGACGATCTGAAGGTGCGTTCGCCCTAGCGGCTCTCTCCCCTGGAAGGAAAAAGTAACGTCACTTCACATGAAAGAAGCTCATCTCTCATTAGTTTCGGGACCACTCATATTAGAGATCAAATTTTTCTTCGAGTTGGCCTCAAGACAATAACTAAATTATCTGGATAAAAATATAATGTAAAAAACAGAAAAGCTGTTTTCCTAATTCTGGTGTTTTTATACAAATACATACAGCAATAAATAATAATATAAAATAACGAAATAACTCAAATTGATTTATTCATTAATACAAATAACAACAATAATGCAAAAGCCTCATTTTCTAATTGATTAGCCACTAGCGAAGGTGCGCCACTGTGCTTCATGTATATAATGCGATTAAAAAAACAAACAAAGGGTATGTGCATGTGAGTATTTAATGAAAGAAGATATTGCATCAACTCAAGTTTCACCCCAACCAACTAGCCCTATCCAATCCCTATGTTGAGATTCCAACCTCTAATTGCTCTTCCACACAACTTGAGAATAGTCTCGTGATCTTCCGGGTAATAGTCTCCAACAGGACACCTGCTACGTCCATATTTATTTCATTTAGATTTTCTAAAAAGTGTGTAACCAAATAAAACCAAATTTTAACATAAAATAATTATTAAAGAAATTTAANAGCAAGTTTTAAATAATTTAATAGACATTCTGACAGTGAATAATTTTTTTTATATTTCAAAAAATACTTTAAATAAGGAATATACTTTTTAATTTTTTCTAATTACAGTTTAATCATATCTTTTGAAGATCTTTTGTCCATTGTCTATTTGTGTGTTAGACAAAAAATAAAGCTTATAAAAATAAAGTTTTAAAGCTTACGTGTCAATTGTGAGAATTCACAACCGACATGTCAGCTTTAAAACCAAATTTAAATTTAAAAAACCAAAATAAAAAACCTAATTTCTCGTTTTTGTATACATTTCAGATGATAAAGGCCGCTTAGTTAAAATTTTGACATTCATTACTTCTGCAATAAGATTTATAAAACGAATATGTCGAGTACTCAGAGCTCGCTTCAAAAACCTGGATCGAGTATAGGATTGGCTTTCTAAAAAATGCTCATGACTGACCCAATAATTCAAACTAATATGTATTAAACCAATCATCGGTATTCCTATGTATCTGCTAACCTTAATTTCACCATGGTATCACCATAGTACCAATCATGGACGAAGCTCTGGTGCCTTGATTAGCCACTGGTTCAAATATACGTCGCAAAAGTACTGCTTTTTAAGTGAATATTTACAGAGGATAAGAATTCGAGCCACTCCTTACTGAATAGGCTGTTCATTGAGGCTTAGCGAACAGCCTTGAAGCCGTCAAGACTATAGACGTCTTGTCTGTCTAGATTCGAACGATCCGATCAATCGGACTATACAGTTAATACTTCACTAAATCATTTATTCGAGAACAAAATAAGTACACTATTTACGTTAATATTGATTAACTGAATGAATAGGAATTTAAAAAAATAAAAAATTCTAGATCCGTTTAGGTTGTAATAGCACACCAATTCCTCAAAACACAATTGATGTACATTAAGTTGCCTCTTGTTTACTCATTTGCCTTTATATATATATATTCTCATTCTC
>KZ808702.1:158619-168909 GCA_000696205.2 Oncopeltus fasciatus | reverse complement strand
GGGTGTGATACTTTATTTAAATAAACTAGAAATGGTTGTTAATATTGCAAATTTACGGCCTGGAAGCTCCAATAACTTATTACTTTAATAAAATTGATATATCGTGTCTAAGTGTAATTTCAGTTCGTTATAAATTTGTTTATTTTTATTAAATATTTATCGATAAAGTTTCAAAAAGTATTTACATATTTAGAAGTAGTGAATTTTTGTTGTGAATTTTTTTATCTAACGACGTTCGAATTATACTGACTACTTAAATAGTAATATTTTCATGCAAAAATGGCTATATTAAGTAATTTCGCGGCTTCATAAAACAATTTCTTTCAATTTTTTTTGTAACGTTTGACTCACTTAATGGTTCAAATGTACACTAAATTTCAATGCCCACATTTTATTTTATAATTGATTTTGAGGTTCAAACTCAAAATCTGTACTCTTAATTTTAGATCTGTGCTTTATATCTGATCCTCAATTACTGACAGTAAATAAATTTTTATTTTCAGTGTTAAATATAAGAAAAAAATGGAATGAAATCAGGTGCAATTTTTCAAGAAAGATCAGGAGGATTAAAAATACACCTTCANCTCATTCTCTTTTCAGCCCTGAAGAAGCCATCACATGATGTGCGAAAGCTCGGCAAATAACACCAATTTGACACGGTCCAACCCGGAAGAAGAAACGGTAAGTAAAAAGCTTGCCCGGGGCGGGATTTGAACCCACTGTGCTGGGATTTTGAGACCCAAACGGATACCGTGAGCTACCCTTGGGCCTCTAAACCAAATATTTCTCCATGGCTTGTTATTACATGCGCACAACGTTAAAATAAACAATCTCTAATAGTTGTAAAAAATTTAAAATTCAAAATTGTTCATTACCATCAGAATAATTTTAAATCTCGTATCACAGCAACGAGATGAATACAATCGTTTTGGTATGGGAGGTATGTTAGATAATTAAATGATAGGTCTAAATATAACTAATAGAAAATGTTTTGGTAAACATACTTTCCGAAGAAAATTCTAGACTTTAGATAAAAAAGATTTACCTAAAAATATATAAAATTTAAGGGAATATATAACGTAAATATATATTGACGCGTTGATAAGCTTGGTTGGAATTCTCATCCCTCAATCAGGAAATAGCTTAGCATTCTGGAAAAGTGGTACGCTGGCCTGTAGGGATACAGGAGTGCTCCCACGGGGACAATGCCAACTGTGAAGGAATTATCCTGCCGATTGGCGGCCGGACACATCAGCATGAGAACTGAAGAGTAAACCATGGTCTGAATTAATTCACAATAAAAAACAATGCAAATTTCACATGGAAACAATATTCAATACTCCAACGTGCGTGATTTATTGTAATAAACCGGGATGACATTAGTCCATATTCGTGTAAGTTGATTCAGTACACATAACGCGAATTTTAATTCATGATCTACTATTATTATTAAAGAATATAGTATATAAGAACAATGGGAAGAATAAATCCAATTGACTATTATTGTTAATTTTGTGATTTTTTATGAATTTCTCTATTTGTCCTCATAAGAAACTGAGGAATCACACAAAGCTATGCATTTTTTTCTGGTGAATATATATAATAAATAAGAACAGGTGTTAAAATGAGCATAGTGAACACACAAAAAGAAGAAAAGTCCATTGAGTAAAATTGTTTGGCGAGAGGAAGTCTCTCTTCACTCCTCACAGACGATGGGCGAGAAGTCTCCCTGAATACTTTACTCATTCCAATTTTTTTTCTTTTTCTGTGTTCACTACACTCTATATCCCACCTGTTCTTGTTTGTTATATGCATCGTAGCCGCGAGTGTTTCTTTATATATATATACATTCTTTTTTAAATCTCGTTATATGTTTGTCTTCAATGAAAACAGCAAAAAATGATTGTGTGAATTCTACTTCAGACAGGGAATAGTGCTGATAAATTAACTTATCTATGTTTATTTTTATAGGACGTACAAATATGGATATAAAACAGAGTTATTTTTGTCTGACTTAAGTTATATACTTAAGAGCTAGAAATAAAGAATCAGTATTTGTCAGGTGGTTTTTATTTTTCTGTTGTTTCAATACCATATAATAACCTTCCCTTGAAAGATGAATTACAATGAGAAATTGTAAATAGTCTTTATGTGCTGAAAGAAGANCCCTATAATTGACTGACTATATTATTTGCAATATCTGATCATTTAAAAAAAAAAACAGAATCCGATAAATACAAATTTGCTGGTTTTTACTATAAAACTTATAATGGTGATAAAGTAGAAGACTAATCAATTTTTAATTAAATAATATATTTGGACTAATTCTAAATGAAAGGTTCAACCATATACCTTTTATTATCCATTAAATAAATTTATGTGAGAGTATACATTATTTTAAGAAAAGACCAAAAACTGCTTTAAAGTACAGACCAACTGAAAAATTAAATCCAAAGTTTAAACATAAGCTCATTATTTTTAATAGTAAACTATGACTATCTATTAAATCTTGTATAATCAATTGATCTGAGGATTCGATTGACCATCTATTAAAAGATGGCCAGCACCGTAGCATGGTTATTGACAATATAGTGGACATAGCCCCACCCTCAATGAAGGATGGAGGTTGTAAGGGAAGAGAATTACAGTTTTGTTGGACACCCTCAGCTTGGCTAAGGCATCGCAATTCCATCTATATGTTGCACTGCCTGGAAATGTATCCAAGAAAATCTACAAAAAACAGCGGTGTACAAAACTCAAAATGGGATATCTCAGCACAGTCACTCATTCATGGGATTTCTCTTTTGGTTTATCTGCTGCTCCTTCTTTTAGATACTTCTCCATCTCCAAAAACTACCCACAGCCTTGAGAATCTCTGGAGGGTGGATTCTCCTACACTCACTCCTTCGGTGAACCAATATTTCACTATGGTTTCTGTTATAGGACCAACCCTCGAATAAAACAATTACTAAAAAAATTAATGGCATATTATTTAATCCGTTATTAACAACTGTTGGTTAGATACTAATGGGAGAAGAATAGGAATAAAACAAATGTATATTAATTGTAAAAGAAGTTGAGAGAGTTGTAAAATTGTGTAATGAATAAGAAGGGGAAGGAACTGAGGAAGATTCATGGTACCTACGTGAATAGCTTAATTTCCCCACAGGAAATCTGTTAAACATTGGTGCCGCTGAGTCGAGGAGGGGTGAGTACTGTGAGTAAAAGCTATTTTGAATTCATACTTGATAATTCATTATCAAATAGCATTTATAATATGTGCTTTTGTAAAAATGTGATAGTACAATAACATTATAAAATATAATATAATCAAGAGGCAATATCAGCCTGAAAAAAACATAGTAACATAAGAACAAAGCTTTCATTTGTAGATAGCACATGACACATGAGTGAGAGTAAAATAAACATACCGAAAACATAGTAGGTGTTAAATCAAAAGTTTAATTATTTGGATTTTATACAACATGAATACTATGAATATATTTAATAGTATGTAAGATTTGAACTTTTCACTTTTTGCTTTAAATTTAAAATAAATAAATAAATTCCTTATATTTATTTTATATAACACTATTTACAATNTATAGATAAATTTTTTTGTATACCAAAATAAATTGTATATATGTACATATTTGATTTTGTATTTACTTCGCCACTATGTACGAAAATATAATAAAGGATAGTAATTGGTATATTTAAAAATTATTAATTCCCTTATCATTGGTACTATTTACGAAAAAAGTATCTTTTATCCAAATTTTGTTTTGCATTATAACTATTTTTTTTGGGGGGGGGGGGAGCAAATGTAGAATAAATAAATGAAATATAGCTGATAGCTTCTTCTAGCAAGTTTAGGTTTTCTCCTCCAAAAATTAATAATTTCAAGGAATAGCAGTTAAAGAGATAAATGTCAATTTTTTTCATTTGGACCAATCAATTTAAAAAACGAAGTTAAAATGCCAAATTAAGTCATTAAACTTTAACATTTTAGATACTAAAAAGCATTCAGACAAATAGATATATATATAAATTTTTAACCGCCAAGCTTTTACTTTTTCAATGTAGGATCGTTGATGATCCATTGAATTGTTGTATGTCTTGCCATGGTACCTACGTGAATAGCTTAATTTCCCCACAGGAAATCTGCTAAAAATTGGTGCCGCTGAGTCGAGGAGGGGTGAGTACTGTGACTAAAAGCTATTTTGAATTCATGCTTTACAATTCATTATCAAATAGCATTTATAATATGTGATTTTGTAATAATGTGATAGAACAATAACATTATAAAATATAATATAATCAAGAGGCAATATTAGCCTGAAAAAAACATAATAACATAAGAACAAAGCTTTCATTTGTAGATAGCACATGACACATGAGTGAGAGTAAAATAAACATACCGAAAACATAGTAGGTGTTAAATCAAAAGTTTAATTATTTGGATTTTATACAACATGAATACTATGAATATATTTAATAGTATGTAAGATTTGAACTTTTCACTTTTTGCTTTAAATTTAAAATAAATAAATAAATTCCTTATATTTATTTTATATAACACTATTTACAATACGAACTTTAGATTAGAAAGTTAGTACATAGGAATTTTACGTATATGTAGTATATGAGTAAAATGCAAATCNACAGCACGACCTCGGCAATATGTGAACACTAAACCCTTCCGCCGGTCGTGGCGAGCTACTTCGTACTCCAGAGACTCTCTAGAATGTCAGTAGCCATGACAAGGTAGGATTGGAGCCCACGTAGTCTTTTAGTAAACACGGAATGAGTATTCAATCCCGCCGTTAAGAAGAGAATTTATTGGGGTTCGGACAAGCTAACTCCAATAAAACTGAATTAAAAAAAAAGAAAAAAGTATTTTATTTTAAATTAAGCTTGACGAACCCCAACCTTTTCTCAACTAACAATCTCAATGGTCCAAAACTTTCAATTTGAACTAAAACAATTTTGTAAAATTTTTCTTTTAAATTTCTATGATTCCCTTATGAACTTTAAGCAAAGTTAATAGTGGGGCAGAATGTATACTAGGCCATTTATATTTATTCACCTTTACTTGCTAAGTAAATTACTTGATCGAAAGACCATCATCAGTGCTGATACATCGATAGCGCTTGGTTGCGCCCTCTGGTCCATAACATAGCATTATACTATAAGTCCATACAATGTTTCTACAATCATGTTTGATAGGCAATGAAATAAACAAAGGATACCAATTGTTCTTTATTTGTTAAAGATTTTGAGAATTACTTTAAGAAAATACTCATTCATGCCCGTGCTGTGTAAACAATGTAAACTAAACTGATTTACTAATTATTCCCTTAAGCAAATGACTAATTTAATCTAAAAAAAAAGGAGGGAGGGTAGACTTAGAGAAACAAAAAAAAAACCCTCTGACAATGACCGACCGGAAATATTTCCAACTCTTTTTGTCCCATCTGAGGTGAGTATGTGAATACATTTTACTTTTTTTAAATATATTCTACTTTTAACGAGAATTTCTTGGTTTCTAGTCAAAGTTCTGCTAAATTCTCAAGTGGCAAATTTCTCGTATTGATCAAGGTTTCTAATATTTGCAAAATGTTAAATATATTTTGAAAAAGTCAATATACATGTGAATTTTGTAAATTCGCTTGCATGATCTAGAATGGGTTTATGATTACAAGTATCGATAACTGTGCACGAACCTCCTGGGGCAATCTGGCTGTATCTGTATAATTACTCATTGGAGAGAAACATTATACTATTGTTGCTTAACGAAGTTGGCAATTTGTGACGGGTTATCTGATATTTTCCTTGCTCTAACTTAAACGTGTAACACGAACTGCTTCATTTCGTAAATAAGTTAATACTGTAGAATAATTTGCTGTAAGCAAAGCGTATATGGGCTAGATTTTGTAGCTATTTGTATAGTAAAAGGTTCTGAAGTTTGAAATAATATCATCGATTTTAATTTGGATTATTTACAATAAGAGAGAATATTTCAATTTATAACTTACCTAAATAACAGGTTTGTCATTATTACATACCAGTGATTTAGAGGACATTAGATTAACTGTGATTTTTCTAGCAGCCATCTGCGTATAATAAAGCTAAATCCATGTATGTACAATTCCTTTCTCAGACAATGCTGCTCAATACTGCAGTGCGACTGATATTTTAAAGTGATCTCCACTCTATAATCGTATTGTTAAAGACTTTTGAAACATCTAACGAGAGGACCAGGCCTGTACCGGAAGGGGCCAATGGGGGAGCCTGCGTGGCCGCCAAGTCTGGCTGGCTGAGTATTATTGTGCTCGAAGGGGCTACTGGTAACTGACCGGTGTCACCTCTTTTGGAGCCCTTCTGAGGTGTCGTAGGTACGCCCCATCGCTTGCCTTTACTTCCGCTTGATATTTCTCGATGGTGGTAATTAACTCCCATCGCTAGACATTAAATGAAGAAAAAAATAAGGTCGAGTCTCGTTTTCTTTCATTACGGGGTTTCGGCAAACACTGTAAGTCGTCTTAAGGAATGTAAACATGAATTCAATATTTTTTTTAAATAGATAGTACGCGATCTTCAGGGCTATCATAAAGGCGAGAGGAGATGTCTTGCCACCTGGATCAAATGTTCTTTGCCACTTATTGTCGAGAACATTAAAGATGGCTTAAAATGTAATCCAAAACGACGGCATGTAGTACAAAATACACATTTTTTTTTAATCATTGCAATACAATTCTAAACATCCATGGCTAGGGATAAGCCATTGATATGCCATTTAATGATAAAAGCTTTTCCTCCCCGCCCCCTCACACAACGCATGGTTTACGAATCGAAAACGGATGCCATAAGCTACCTTGGGGCCACTTTACAGAAATTAATTCTGTAGTTTTGAAGTGAACGGGTGTACGGGAAAGGGATAAGTTTGACAATAACAACACAAATAAACCGACCTGTCTTTGTGAAACATTCTTAAATGTTTCTTAAAAAAATTGGGATCTTTTTATAAAGTTTTTCTTGATATATTACAGTAATTGCTCAACTAAATAAATTAAATATTTATTGATTCTAAAATTATTAGAGCTAGCCTCGGAATATTGAAGGACGTAAACCCTGTAAAATAATTATCAATTAATCAACACAAGGTTATAATATTATAAATATACCTAAATCAACCATTTTTTGAAGAGATAAGTAATAATTTTGTTAGGTGAATCAATTATTTTAGTGTAAATTGTCAGACAACAAGATATTGGTACAGCTATAGGTTGTTCTTGCAATTTTTTATACATTATATCTTGTAAAAGACTTTTTTTTTCGTTGCTCTGTCTGTTGTACCTTCCAGCTTTCATTATTCGGCGACACCACACTGGAAGAAACTGGGTGTCTAGAGCAGTATGTGTACAGAAACACGCCAGTATCGTGTGTAGCGTAGTACACTAAATATTTGGTAGATTTAAGTACTTCAAGTAGTACTTATATGCTTGCCATAATAAAATACACACACTATTCTGTTAATATGACTAAAAATTCAATGATATTTCTAAGTATACGACTTATTCTTTTGAGCAAAATAATGTTTGAATAACTGTGTAAACATGTTACCTTTTAGTCAAGTGTATCAAATTTGCTCGACAATAAATTTTTTAAATCAATTGTTAAAATTTGATTAAATTCAAGAAATTTATGATTTTATGACGTTAAATTATAATATAGTTTACCTGTTTTCTCCCTCCTTCTTTTTATTTTGCGGTGTGTTGCTCTTTAACAATAATTGATTAATATACAATCTTTGTATATTAAAACAAACTTTTACTACATTATTTACTAAAAATTGATGTTAAAGATAATTATATTTTATATGTTTGATTTTTCCCTTAAACAAATTCAGCTTTTCAATAACAATTTAAAAGGGTTATCCGAAATTGCATTAGGAAAAATATTATTTCACAAAATTTAAAAAAAAATCTTAGGTTAGACAACCCTCCCCCACCCACCATTTATCCTAATCTTTAAACATTGCTGTTACTCCAAAACTTTTTTTTTTCTCTATACAAATCTTTGTTGAATTTCATTACTCGAAACTAAATATTACGCCCACCACAAGGAAGATACACATTTGCTCTTGTGTGAGTTAATGTGTGTGTGTGTGTGTGTGTGTGTGTGTTTATATGTATTGATTAATGAAAAAATAGACCGTAAATTTTACAGAATAGCAACATTAAGATATATATATATATATATACGTACTGACCTTATTATATAAGTAAAATGTTAGTTACCAATTTATTTTATATATTTATGTTATTGGTAGGTAGGATTGGAGAAATGATCGAAAAAATAATAATTCAATATTTGCAAAATGTTAAATATATTTTGAAAAAGTCAATATACATGTGAATTTTGTAAATTCGCTTACATGATCTACAATGGGTTTATGATTACAAGTATCAATAACTGTGCATGAACCTCCTGGGGCAATCTGGCTGTATCTGTATAATTACTCATTGGAGAGAAACATTATACTATAGATGCTTAACGAAGTTGGCAATTTGTGACGGGTTATCTGATATTTTCCTTGCTCTAACTTAAACGTGTAACACGAACTGCTTCATTTCGTAAATAAGTTAATACTGTAGAATAATTTGCTGTAAGCAAAGCGTATATGGGCTAGATTTTGTAGCTATTTGTATAGTAAAAGGTTCTGAAGTTTGAAATAATATCATCGATTTTAATTTGGATTATTTACAATAAGAGAGAATATTTCAATTTATAACTTACCTAAATAACAGGTTTGTCATTATTACATACCAGTGATTTAGAGGACATTAGATTAACTGTGATTTTTCTAGCAGCCATCTGCGTATAATAAAGCTAAATCCATGTATGTACAATTCCTTTCTCAGACAATGCTGCTCAATACTGCAGTGCGACTGATATTTTAAAGTGATCTCCACTCTATAATCGTATTGTTAAAGACTTTTGAAACATCTAACGAGAGGACCAGGCCTGTACCGGAAGGGGCCAATTGAAGGATGCCACCTGCTTCTGAAAAATAAATTAGGTTAGTTAGGAAATAACAATTAGATTCATCTAGACCTGCCTCAGGTCTTCCACGAAGTTATAAAAAACAGCTCACTAATGCCCTTCTCCTCGAGTAGGTGATGAGTTAGTCTCAGCTAGTGTCAGTTTCCGTGTCAGAACACACGTCTCTTATTTATTTGTATGTATTTGTTAAATAGCTGTAAGTAATTAACATTTTCTATTTCTCTATTTATTTATTAGAAATAATTTATTTAAACTTAAATTTAATTTATTTGTGTTTTTAATAATTATTGGCACCTAGCCCATAACTGTATATTTTAAGGACATACTGGCTCATAGAATCTTCGTTGCTGGAGTTGTTGTTTGATTATTTAATAATAGATGATAAATCTAAGTCTCTATATACATTCTAACCATCAATATTTGCAAAAAGGCTTTCGGTTTGACAGAAAAATAATATATATCATCTGAGAGTGGAATCTACGATATTGATTATATTATGAAGGTGAATGGGGTCTTTGAGGAAAACTCCAACAAAAATTCTCTTCTACTGTCAAAAACTCTCCATTTTAACTAAAATCCATTGTGTTAGTTAATTAACATTAAATCCATTAACAGTTAATTAACTATTATTGTTTTGGGAGGAGGGGGGGAATAAAATAAAAGGAGATTACTTAAATTATCATAAATAATTGATTACAATAATTATGTTACTGATCAATATTCCTTAGGTTGCTATAGAGAATGTATACAAATTTTACCGTGTGGCATCATTTAGATTGGTAAATTCATATATACTCCTTCGGGGTAACCCTGCCGAAAAGTGTTTTCTTTTTTTTTTTTTCGTTGCTATCAAAAACAATATGATGGCTTCTTGCGGCCTGAATGGTGAATGAGTATAGCTGTTATGGCATTTGTGATTGGTAGAGCTGTATTGATTGTTCAGTTGTACAGCTAAAAAGACATCACACAGGAGCACTTCATTTTTTTTAATTTTTACAGAAGTATCCTTCCCTCCGCTTTAACTTTCTAGATATTATTACAACATATAAGAATTGAATATGATGTAAAAATATCATGAATGAAGTTCTAAATATATCATAAATGACTAAGTAAAAATACAATACCGTAGAATAAAAAAAACATTGATATATCACATGTAATATATAATAATGATTTCATTTCATAAGCCTTACTTTTATTTTTATTTTATTGAAAAGTCAA
>KZ808702.1:106377-117838 GCA_000696205.2 Oncopeltus fasciatus | reverse complement strand
CAAAGTTAATAGTGGGGCAGAATTTATACTAGGCCATTTATATTTATTCACCTTTACTTGCTAAGTAAATTACTTGATCGAAAGACCATCATCAGTGCTAATTCATTGATAGCGCTGGGTTGCGCCCTCTGGTCCATAACATAACATTGTAATATAACCCCATACATATGTTTCTACAATCGTGTTTGATAGGCAATGAAATAAACAAAGGATACCAATTGTTCTTTATTTGTTAAAGATTTTGTGAATTACTTTAAGATGATATTCATTCATGCCCGTGCTGTGTAAACAATGTAAACTAAACTAATTCACTAATTATTCCCTTATGCAAATGACTTATTTAATCTATAAAAAAAGGGGGGGGGGGCTTAGGAAAACACAAAAAAAAAAACCCTTTGACAATGGACGACCGGAAATATTTCCAACTCTTTTTGTCCCATCTGAGGTTTCATTAATATATGAGATAATATATTATCTATATAAGTCAGGAAATTACATTTTACTTGAAGGATCTGTAAATTAGTGGTCAAACTGAGTTATAGGAAGACTAACAATATGAAATGTGATCATTTAACGATTAAATTCTTCATCTTTGAAAATTTCATACGTAAACCAAGTAATTGTTTTCTGAAAAACGTTCATAGACATATTTTTTTTTTTTTTTAATGGGAGTAAGTGTGAGTGTCAGTGAGGATAGAATTTCAGACGAATAGTATATGCAGTACAAATACGGATATATTTGTTTCCCCAATTTGTAATCGGTGAATAAGAAAATTTTAATTTTTATTTAAATATATTCTACTTTTAACGATAATTGCTTGGTTTCTAGACAAAGATCTGCTAAAGTTCCAAGTGATAATTTTCTCGTATTTATCAAGGTTTAATAAATGACCAATCTGCAAAGACAACACTTTACATACTTCTGTAAACTAAAAAATATAATACTTTAAGATGTGAACATAGGATTCCACAGTCTCCATGAATATTTATGAATACTTCTTCCTGACTTGACCGTGTAGTGAAGTTTCTTCTTGCCAAGCTTTCACACATCATGTGTTGGCTTCTTCAGGGCTGAAAATAGAAATAATTAAAAAGTGTAATTCTTCATTCATCCCTGAAGAAGCCAACACTAGATGCGCGAAAGCTCCGCAAAAAGTAACAACTAAATGGTCAAGCCCGGAAGAAGTAATTTATAATACTTTAAATTAGTTTAAAATTTCATATTTAACCCATTCTTAATGGAATCCTACCCAAAGTTCAAATATTAAAACGTAATATTTCAATTTTACTAATTTAAATTTAATATGATTTACCAAGTTTTTTTCTAAATGAATTAGTTTTAAATCATCAATGTATGTTTATACAGAGAGCGACACATTTTTATATTTTATAAATATCAATTTAGTTGTGGTTTATTATCCCAAGTAAATTTTAAACAATTTATGAGAGGGAATAGAATAATTTAATAATTTATCTAGCTCATCCCGGTGGTGTAATGGAAACATACCGGCCCGGAAAGCAAGAGATTTTCAAGAGAGGTTCGAGTCCTGGCTGGGACAGATAGAATGTTTTATTCTATTCCCTCTCATTACTTGTTTAAAATTTTCATATTCTATTCACCTTATTCAAGTCCCTATAATATCGCCTAGTGTGACCAAATTATTCAATAACCTATTTCTCAATTAACCCGGGAGAACTCGCGCCGTGAGCATTCCCCTCACGCTTAACGAAAAACTCCTGTAAAACTCAAGTGGGAGGAGTGGGGGATCCGTTGTTTCGTCTAGCTGAGTTTTCAGTTTTAGTTTACAAGTGGTGTAAATATCTTCCCTCCCAGTCTACTGTTATTGTCGCTAGAGGAACGTTGTTGTAACAAAGTCTAGACCGTGAGCAATTCCCTCACAGCGCGAGTTCTCGCTTTTTCTTTTTTTTCTCCCGTTCATCATAATGAGTCTATGGATAATTATTTCACGTCCATCCCACTTGCCAAAGAATTATTTGAAAAAAATACCACGCTTGTTGGGACCATCAGAAAAAATAAAAAAGAAATCCCACCTTCCTTCCTGGTAACCAAAAGAAGACCTCTAAAGAGCAGCATGTTTGCTTTTACAAAAACTGAAACAATGGTTTCATATAAAGCAAAACCAAATAAGGTTGTCCTAGCATTGTCTACAATGCACAATGATGATAAAATAGATGAAGCTACAGGGGACGATATCAAACCGGAAATCATTACCTTCTACAATCTCACTAAAGGAGGAGTTGACGTTGTGGATGGAATGAAAGCATTATATTCGGTAGCGAGAATAAGTTGCAGGTGGCTTCTTACATTATTTTTTACAATGCTAAATGTTGGTGGAATCAATAGTCAGATAATTTACAAAGCAAATACTGAAAACTTGATAGAAAGGCGAGAATATCTCAAAACCTTATCCCTGAGGCCTAATGAAACAACATTTATGTTTGATGCGTTCTTCAATACCTACTCTCCCAGTGAACATAAGAAACAGTTCAAAAAGAATTGCTAATGAAGAAGCAGAAGTCTCGGAAGAAAAGATACCTGAAGGACTCTATGCGTTCTGCCCACGGAGGAAAAATAGGAAAATGCAGAAAACCGATATGCAACTCTCACACTAGACTTACGTGCGTCAAGTGTAGTCAAGAAGAAGATATGTAATTATATTCAAGTTAATTCATGTTTAATATGTTTCTGGCTTTATAATATCAGTTGTTTGTTTTTTTTTCATTCAAAAAAAGTCATTAGTGTAAGTAAATTTTTTCCTGTATAATTTTTTTTTTATATTGATACCAAATAAACCATAAATTACTTAAGTTTTATATTTAATTATTCCTTTATGCTGTGAAAACCAAAAAGCGGTGGTTATCTGCTCTTAGAAGTTATTTTGAGATCAAAACAGTAAAAATGGTGGGGCGTGAGGGATTCCCTAACACGCGAGTTCTCGTTTCTCATTTTGGGGCGCGAGTTATCCCGGGTTAAGACTTGAAAAACATTAAATCAGGAAAAATGTCAAATTATAAATACAAACATAGTATAAATTAGTTTTTAAACTATTTGATATTCTATTAAAAATAAGTTCAAATGGAGAGTTTTCGACCATATAGAGTATAAGTAGACGTTTTATTTGTTGGGGTTTGGTCAAAGTAGATCCAAAAAATACAATTTTAAAGAAAGTGTATTTTTTAATTAATTCGACATGAACATGGGATCCTGGTGACACGACGTCCCTTCTTTCCTTCATGATAGCCCTGAAGATGGATTGCAATGTAAGCCGAAACGTTAGCAGATAACCAAAAAATACCCCTGTTTTAAATTCAATTTTTGGATCTACCTTGACCGAACCACAACAAATAAAACATCTACTTCTAATAGTACTGAATTACTGAATAAACCTTTTTTTTTTTAAAAAATTATACTCCTAATAGTATAGTATTTATTTTATACATACCATATCTTCCATCTTGTGTAAAAAACAACTGTTTTGGGCCAAGAACAAAAATATATTTCTTCTTCTTCTTCTTCTCTACTTCTAATAAATAGGTTTTAAGAATAACATTTTTTTAAAGCTCAGGATGGATTATTCTAAGCCATTATTTCCCAAATATCAATTAATAAAATAATATTATTATATTTTAAAATCAAAAATCAAAGTGATAAAGGAGAGGTTATAATATCCTGTAAAAATCAATAAAGCTAGAAGATAAATTCACTAAACTAGTTCTTGACAGAATGATTTTAAGGTAAAGAAAGAGGTGTAACCTTCAGACTTTTAATGTTTATTATTCATTTATTTTATATAAATCTTTCTAAAAAAATAAATAAACAAAAAAAGAAAGAAAAAAAAACTACATTAAACGTGAATGTAAGACGGTTTCACGACACAATATTTATTTTTGCATAAAATAAAAAAAAAACACTATTGACGAATAATTAAATAATCATTGTGCAATAAAACAGTTTTCAAATAATGAAACATGCCTACTGATTGTAATTTTTTTGTAAAATTAATGACTCAGCATTGCCTATTAAAAAAAATCGAAAAAAAAAACAAAAAAAAAATTAGATTTATAATTTAATTATTGCAAGATGTCTGCCAATAATGTATTGACACAAAGGTTTGAAGATAAAATCTTTAAAAAATTAATATATGTATTTATAAATAATTAAATTTAGTTTTCCAAAGTGGCTCAATGAAGAATTGGAAATCGTTTTTGACATTAATCGCCTGAGATATATGTAGACTTGGAAGGAAAACCGCTAAAAGCAGACAGGCTTCGATATAGGTAATTTTTCCTAAAACGAGAGAAGTAAAATCTACTCACCCCGTGTGGGGGGTGGGTTGGGGATGTTATTCGTTCTTTTTTGCCTTTTTATGGAGAGTTCCTCATGTCGAAGAAGGAGAAAACATAATATATAAATAAAGGGTGAGAAGAGGCTCTTAAAAATAACAAGCATTTTTCTCGCCCTCGCTCCGGTGCCTCCGAGCGAAAGCACTCAACACTCAGTTATTTTATCTTTTTTTACCTTGAAAATTCCTCATCATTTTCATTCATATTTATGGAACCATTACATTATCATTTACGGAATTTGAATTCATTAAGTTTCTGGTTCACTTGCTTTTCATACACACTTTGTTGAATATTTATTATGTAAAGTAATTAGTAAGTCAAATCCCATGAAGAATTTACTGATAAAATTCGAATAGTAAACAACTTTTAGAACGTTGATTTTTTTATTTATATCAAAAGTATTATAGACATTAATTTCCTTTAACATTGATATAATTTTAACTTATCCAAATCACTAACTCTCAATTACATTTACCAACATGGCCGCATTTTCTTTTATTAAACAGTTAAACAATATTCAACGTTAAGAAAAACTATATTTACACATAAGTAACTTCTCTTCTACTTCTCTTCAAAAAGGACCAATTTTCATTTTTTTTTATTAATTTATATAGTCTTAGCTTTTTCGAGTTGGAGTCCTACGTCACCCTGAGTTATAATTTCTAACTTGATACCTCAGGGCGTTATCAGCGCGTCCAAATGTTACAGCCTACAGAAAGTATCTGTTTTTGATTGAGATCTTTCATGTTATTTAATAGTTATTAAATAATCTACAGCACTACAAAATTTCATATTGACTAATACATTGTAAATATTAATTTATCTTATATCTTACAATGCGTATGTGCTACGACTATATATAATTAGCCATATTATTTAAGGGAATAATATAAATTCTTAATATTTCAGTGGTAGTAGGGTTTAAATTCCTTTCCAGTTTGTTAAAGCTTATCATTATCACTTCTATTGACATATTTTTTTTTACCGATGGCTCTCTAGTTCAGTAAAGGAAATCTTTGATGGGATTGATAATTGTTATGGTTTATATGGAAGAAAATGGCATGATAGGGTAGTATCTAGGCATTATCTTCGGCGATATCCTTATTTATCCAAACATTTATCTTCCAAATTTGTAGTTATGCTTGTCAGGAATGCCAGGACAAGAACTTTTGGATACAATAGAAAGGGCATGTATCAAAGTACACTTAGTACACCTAGTGTAAGTACAAGGGAAATTCTAACCAAGGGAGAAGTATACCCTCTTGAATGCCTGGGGTATTACCCACATCATTAGGTGCTTTCAGAGGAAGCTAAGCAACGCAGACAATTAATCTTCTCAATACGGTGCAGGACGATTATCGAAAGAGGTCGATGACTACTGATTCGTCTCAAGATCAAGAAGAGTTTACCTACAAAGAGGTTATGAACTATTAATCCGGTACAGTCCTATTGGGGGACCTTGTTAGGTGAATTCGAGACATTGAAAGAGGACTTGTTCATGCACAAACTAACCCAAGGGCCCAGTGATACCTCTCTGTCGGAGAGCCTTGAAGAAGAGCAGAAGCTGACGCTGAAAGCTGTGGAAGAGCAAGTTCTGCTCAGCGAGTCCGTGAAGAGCAACAGAGGTTTCTTCGGACTTTGTCTGAGATATAGTGCCGAGAGGTGTAAGTGGATTACTACTAAAATACCCAGTATAGCAAAGTTATGACCTGTCTTCATTAGAGGATTCTTGAAGAGCGTGGATCTCTTCGTGAAGGATATTTGGTGTCCTGGAAAATATTCATTCCGATAGCGGGACGAGCCTATCTGAATTTGAATTGGAAAGGTTGGGGCCTTAGACTGGTGTCTAGTAGTCCTCAGTACCCTCAGAGTAATGGATCCTTAGAGGTTATGTTAAAGGTAGCCAAGGGGGTGGTTTATAAGGGGAACATAGATTTAACTTAATTTTCTTATAGGTCTACTTCGCGGCAACAGGTGTACTCGCCAGCAGAGCTCCTTCTGGGTAGGAAAAAGAGGAGTTCCTACTCTTGCAAGAAGTGGAGGAAGTCTTTCTAACGGACAGGAGGGCGCATGGCAGGGTGCTGTGGGAGTCCCTACGCAGGTACCTCAAGGATTAATGCTTTCAAAGAGAAGTGGGAAAGGCAGAGGCCGGGAATTATTTACCTGATTTTTCCTTGAAGTAGGAGATAAGTATGACAATAAGCTGAGGAAATGTCTTTGTCCTGCATAATACCTAATAGCGGTAGAATCCAGATCGATGTATGTATGTATCGATATATAGTATTCCGTAATCAGCCTTTTCCTAAGGAATACTCCAACAATTTCTTTTTTTTTTCTGATCCGGCCGAAACCCTGATTAATTTCTCCAGCTTAATGTAAACATCTTTTTCATTCCAAAAATATGCCTCTTTATAAGAAGAAACAATGTAATTTATATTCTATCTGGGCTTTACGAAACCGAATATTTTCAAAAACATAAATGGAATTTAGTCTTCGAGTTGCATTAAAAAAGTTTATTCTAAATTGCTGTTCAATTTTCGCGTTTATTTTAGCATCTTTACAGAGAGTAAATGGACAAATACTTAATTTCCTTAATTCCTTAATTTTTCAAAATATATCCTTTAAAAAATTATATTTTTCAAAATTAAAAGATACAACCAGAGCTAGTTTTAGGGTTAAAAAAACTAAAAAATTAAAACAGAAATAAATAGCTTCAAAAAAAGAAATCAAGATGATTATGGGCCGCTGAAAAATGTATTTAGACTTAGATATCATAACTTCTATTATCCGTCTTCATTGGTTTCTGCAAACCATCTTCTGTTGGCAACCGCTTTCGGACAACGTCCATCTTATGGATAACAGTAACGGTAATTAATAAGTTATCTCGAGGCCTCTTTGTAAATAAGCATATTTAATAAATTTGTACAAATTAAATAATTTATTAGTTGTAAGTAATTTATGTCTTATATTTTATATTTATATATATAAATAATATATTTTTATGTTGGTAAGGGCAGTATGTTACTTTGTAGANTTTTATATTTATATATATAAATGATATATTTTTATGTTGGTAAGGGCAGTATGTTACTTTGTAGATATAATTATTTTTGATAGCAAATCAATTTTATATTATCTCACTTACTTAATTATTATTGTTAATATACATTTATTATTCTTCTATTTACATCAATTAATTTAATTGAGCAAATATATATATGTTTGGGTCACGTATGCCTATGTAATAAAGAAATTTCTTCAGTTAAATTTAGCGATGAAAATAATTTACAAATTTAATAGAAAATGTGAGTTTATTGTACCAGATTGGAAAATTGGAAAAAATGGGAATGGATTCTGCAAACTGTAGAGGGGTAAAAGCAAGATATTTTTGGTAAAAAGTATATTTTTTTAAAGGAAACTGCAACATTTGCTTACTGAACAGCAATTCTCTTTTTTTCGTTTAAATGAAAACCCCTTACGTTATTTTATCTTACTCGAAATAGCCCTTTTGTTTGTTAATTCGAGTTTTATCGGTAAAAGAAGAAGTAATTTCCCGGTTGGAGTTCGGGTAGACTCTTTAATTAATTTATTTTGTACGGGATCGGCTATAACCTCTCTCGAGTAATTAGGCTGAAGTTATATCTCAGCTGATCGGCGGTCAGAATAAAGGCTGGGCGAGGCGTGCAGTGACTCTGTATAACCCTGACGGAAGTACTTTCCTAAGTCAGGCAAAAAATAACTTTTCTTTTGGTAAATTCACTACAACACTTGCTTACCAGGTTCGTTGTAACATAATTATTCCTTCGTGTACGCATGAGATATCTGGCATCATATATCTTGTATATGACTTTTTACAGTTATATCCAGATTTTTCAAGCATATTACTGACTGCTTATATCTGCACTTTTCTACAATGCAAACCCTGCCATACTCTGTAACATTGTCTCTTGCTCTCTGATGTTCTGCCAGTCATTATGCCCGTGTAGCTATTTGTAATGAAGTTTATTTAATATAATTATTTTTAATATACGACATTATCTAAGGTCAGTCTTCTAAAATACTCATTCCTTATTATCTATTTACCATAAATTAATTTATGTTATATTATATGTTGTTTATGTGTGTGTGTGTGTGTGTGTGTGTGTGCGTAACAGATAAGGTGGCATAAATTAACTTCAGGTACTCAAGCAATAAGTAACAATAAGGAATTAGCATTTTAGCAGACACCTAAGAAAAAAAAATCTATTCCTATATATATATATATAGGAACTCATTGATGACAAATATATATATATGTGTGTGTGTGTGTGTGTGTGTGTGTGTGTGTGTCTGTACATAGTGAATCATTCTCGGCTGTGCTGCATATTATATAATAAATAAGAACAGGTTGGAGCAAGTGTGTAGTGATTTAAAAAAAAAATTAGAATGACTAAATTTTAACATATAAGATCTTAACTTTTCCGTCTCCTCACTGACAAAGGTGACAAAGGTCGAGAAATCTCCCAAAAAATTTTACTTCTAAAAAAGTCTACTTCATTCTTATTAGCGGTATACTTTTTCTCCGACCTTTTATATATTATACAGTACCAATTATAGAATGTAGATTAAATTAATTTATCATTGATTACAGAAGTTAGGTTAAATTAATTTGGTGTTTCTAGATAATCAATCTAACAAATAACAATAATTAATAATAAGCTTCTTTGTGGAAAATTCTGCAGAGAAGTTTTAAGTTACTAATTAAAAGTTATAGTGATTAGCTTTTGAATGAAAGCTCTTAAAAGATTGCTTAGGTATTCTGAAAGAGTACAAATGGATTGCCATGTAAAACTGTAGATAAAGACTTGTCTTACCTCTGACCAATTCTTCTCTAATTCAATTTGAGCGTTAAGTGTACAAGAGTTTACCCCATTCAGGGCTCGCGAACGAAAGGAGAGACAAAAAGCGAAGTGGGTGGGCAGGGGTGGATGCAGAGAGAGAGAGAGAGAGAGAGAGAATGAGTGAGAGGGTGCAGAATGAGACGGCTGAAGGAAGAGTTGTTAAATTGAAATATTCTAAGGTGAAGAGAAAATAAATTGGCTTCGTGAAGTACTCCCACAAACAAATTACTATAACTAACAATTGCTTTCTTCAAATGAAGTTTTTTTAAAGTGCTTTTTCATATTTAAATGCCTTATTGAAACAGCAGTAAAAAAACCATTTGATAACAAATTGCAAGTTGAAAAAGTATACAAAAGAATATCATGATAAATAAGTACCAGTTTCTACTAAATCAGACAGCATAGCAAGAGGCAGGTATTAGTTTTCTTCTTCATAAATGTTTTGCTTGCCATATTTAATTGAACGTTCGGCAGTTGTTTTCTCCAAGTCTTCGTAACTGTTAAGGTTAATGATATCAGCTGATATGCTGTCTTAAATTAAAGTTAAGGTTTCCATAAGACTATGAGGTCGCATTTTTTTAGTTTCTATAACTATTAGGTCTATCAGCTTTAATAATGCAAATCTTCAACAATTTAAACCTTTATTTACATACAACATTCTGTTGAAAAAATAATAACATTTTGTATTTTGATTACAATTAATAGAAAAATAAATAAATGGCAATAATAAAAGTCACATTAGAAGAGAAGGTGATCAGTGACACAACTCTCTAATTATTTACTGACTAAGTCCCCAGGAGGTCGCGGGGCCATCTTGTTTGAGTCAACGGGGAGGGTTGTAAGGGTTGGAGTTTGAAGACAAGGTCTGTGCTAGTGAATTAAGATGGAATTGCAGTTTACTGTGGAAAATGCTGAACCGGGAAGAAATTAGATCTGAACAAAAGATATACTAAAATCGTGGTGAAGAGAGGAATTGGATGGGTCATAGGGAGCATTTGTGATTATTCCGAGGGTTTTGGATTGAAAGGACTGGATTCTTTGGATGTTGGAAGGCTTGGCGGCACCCCAGATTTCTACTCCGTAAGTCCAGATTGGTCGTAATAAGGTTTTCTAGAGCGTCAATTTGTTTTCAATCGTAAGAGTGGACTTCTTATTCATGAGTCTGTATAGAAGTCCATATCGCCGATTGAGTTCTTTTCTTCTAAATTTAGTATGTTCATTATTTTAATGAGATTTACTTGTCAATTTTAACGAATTAACAGATAGAAAAGGAATTTTTCTACTGGAGGCTGAATGTGTACTTTCTTTTGTTTCGCTCTACACAAACCTACGCCGGTTTCCAATTAAGCAATCTTACACTCCATCGATCTTCATTCCCGAATAACTCGCAGTATAGTCATCTATGTGTGTTGACACATAATAAATTAGCGCAGAATAGCAATACGCAAAGCATATAAGATACAACTATGATTAGTAAATGCATCTCTGCGGATATTATTCAGTTCCTCTGCAATTTTACTATGGTCATTTTTCCCCTGAGAATTTTAAAATACTTTTGAGTTTGGGATCTTTATCCTTAAAAACACACGACCACTTCCAGCGGGTATCGGAAGGCTCCTCTTGTAAAGCAGTTAAAATGTCCTTCTGCCTGTTCATAATCCTATATCGGAAGACAGTGAACGGCTCAACAATTTTTTTTCGGAAAATTTTTTTTTTTTTTTTTTTTTTCCGAGCTCATGTGATGGCCTCATCAGGAATTTATTAGACTTATAGCAAGATCCAGTCCCAGGCACAGTAAGGTATAATAGCCCCAAGGACATGTACGCGCTCTTATTCTCCATTCAAGCCTGAAGAAACGATCATCACATCATGTGCCGGAGCTCGACGAAAAAAAAAGAAAGGCTTTTCGACATAGCTAAGCCCGGAAAGAGTATATATGGTTATTCAACAAAGATCCCCATGTAAAAATATATTGCAGGACAGTATGGAACAAAAAAAAATATATATATATATATATACACACACACACATATATACACACGCACACGCACACATATATATTGTATGTGCTTTATTGACATATTACATTCTGTTAAAAATAAATAAAAACATTTTGTAATTTGATTACAATGAATAGTTGGATAAGTAAATTATGGATAAGGTAAGTGTTATTAGGAAGTAAGGATTTCAGTTTAAACAGAAGACCACTGTGCCAG
>KZ808702.1:66596-106028 GCA_000696205.2 Oncopeltus fasciatus | reverse complement strand
TGCTTTAAAGTACAGACCAACTGAAAAATTAAATCCAAAGTTTAAACATAAGCTCAATATTTTTAATAGTAAACTATGACTATCTATTAAATCTTGTATAATCAATTGATCTGAGGATTCGATTAAGGATCTATTAACAGATGGCCAGCACCGTAGCATGGATATTGACAATATAGTGGACATAGCCCCACCCTCAATGAAGGATGGAGGTTGAAAGGGAAGAGAATTACAGTTTTGTTGGACACCCTCAGCTTGGCTAAGGCATCGCAATTCCATCTATATGTTGCACTGCCTGGAAATGTATCCAAGAAAATCTCCAAAAAACAGCGGTGTACAAAACTCAAAATGGGATTTCTCAGCACAGTCACTCATTCATGGGATTTCTCTTTTGGTTTATCTGCTGCTCCTTCTTTTAGATACTACTCTATCTCCAAAAACTACCCACAGCCTTGAGAATCTCTGGAGGGTGGACTCTCCTTCACTCACTCCTTCGGTGAACCAAGATTTCACTATGGCTCCTGTTAAAGGACCAACTCTCGAATGAAACAATAACTAAAAAAATTAATGGCATACTATTTAGTCCGTTATTAATAACTGTTGGTTAGATACTAATGGGAGAAAAATAGGAATAAAACAAATGTATATTAATTGTAAAAGAAGTTGAGAGAGTTGTAAAATTGTGTAATGAATAAGAAGGGGAAGGAACTGAGGAAGATAAAATTCCTGAATATTACAAGTCGTAAATAATCGTGAATATATTTGTAAAAACTAGTATATTATGTAAACAATTTAAAATCAAATCAGATGTAGAAGGTTTTAAATGATAATTTAATTTTTGGGTTAGTACCCAATTGAGGCAGTTCATATTAAATATGTACCTCAGTATAAGTTATCATAAAAAGCCTTAGAATATAGCATATATGAGAATAGCAAATGACGAATTTATATGTAAGCGTGAAGATCAACTTTCTGAAATATTATAATTCAGTGGAGTATTATACAATTTCACTCTTGGAAACCCTTAGCAGGTGAAAGGCCCAGAAGGGACGCCCCCCCACTCCTCCACTCTCTACGTCACTTGCTACCTGAGAAGTCTAACTGCAATTGGTTGGAGCACTGCATAAGCTGTCCTCTTACTTACCCCTTCCACTCTTGAGTTAACTTCGAAGCTACCCTTCACAGACGTCTTCAGTCGTAGTGCACCACTCCACACTGACTTCTACCATTTCGGCTAGTCTAGTGTTCCGAAGCTATTTTAGTAACTTCTCTTCGTATAACTTTCGTGCCGAATTGCCTTTTTCAAAATGCCAGTGATAGACCTTGAGAAGTTGATTATTGAAATTCGAAATCGGCCTTGTCTGTGGGACAACAGAATCAATGACTATACCAACAAAATACTGAAGAAACTGATGTGGACTGAAGTTGCTCAAGAGGCATGCATAAATTATGATCGACTGGAAGAATTCAGGAAACGAGAAGCTGGTAAGAAACTATTTTATTTCAAATTACCTCTTTTTGAGAAATTTTTTTTTTACTTTTTTTGTCTCTCAGTAAAATATATGATGGTGTTTTGTAGGAAGGGGGGGAGGTTGTGTGTCTGAATGTGTATATACAAATATTTAATAATAGGGCCATCAACAGCAATTTATAAAAGTTATTTCGGGTGTAATACTCAGTTTGAATAACAAAATGTGGGTGTTAATTTTGAACATTACGGCCTAGAAGCTACAATAACTTATTTCTTTAATAAATTTCATATGTCGTTTCAAAGTGTAATTTCTGTTCGTTACAAATTAGTCATATTTTTAAAAGAAGATTCGTTATATCTTTTTAACGATACAGTTTCAAAGAGTATTCACATACTTAGTAGTAGAGGATTTTTGTTGGGGTTCGGTTGAATAGATCCTAAAAAGATTTATTTTTAAAAATGTGTAATTTTATAATCTGCCGACGTTTAAAATATACTGTCTATATGATTGTATTATTAGGAATGGAGGTTTGTCTGCAACGTAAGTCATAATTAGTAATAATTTTAGTGTTGTATCTTCTCTCTACAAATTGAATAGAATGGTACGTATTTTAATTAATTTTAATAGAAATAAATTTAATATAGAAATCAACTTTTTTGAAGCATTAAACAAGTTTTCTGTATTAATCAGCTACTTAGATTAAATATGTATTTTAAATATTTTATTAGAAATAATTTAGTAGTAGTAGTAGTAGATCATTGAAGGGCAATCAACTTCTAGGTTATTACGCCCTATAAATACCCTTTAATAAGTTTACTATAAATTAGTTAATAAAAGACAGGAATCAGGATTATTTCGACCACTATAACAACCTATATAACTCTTTATATATTCCAAAGTATATTAAATAACAAGAGACGAGTATTATACAATAATATAATTAGAGATTTAAGTAAGATATAAGAACCTAAATCTACACTCAATAACCAATAAAATATTTTATACATGAGTGGAAAGTATCTTTTGATATAAATATTTATCATTAAATAAGTAGAAGAATCTAAATAAAGAATTATTTGTCATAATAATGAAAATAAATGAATATATACATACTTTTCTTACAGAGTATATTATCAAGCAGTTACTTATANAAAATTTAAAAGTAAATATCGAGAGTCATTTAAACAGCCTGATTATGTCAGCTCCTCCGAGCATAAGACGATATATTCGACTGCTTCGGAGGTTAGACTCTCGACAGTTGGGCGGGAAATTTAATAACTTATCAGACTTGTCTTGGTAGCATAATAGGTAAATGCACTGGCCCGGATAGTAGGAGATCCAGGTTCGAATCCTAGCTGGGACAGTTAGATTTTTTATTCTGTTCCCTTGCACTAAAAATTAGTAATATTTACATGCTCGTCCCCTTACATAAGAAATACTTAATAAGTATCGCAGTTTTATAAAACAATTACAGGTCATCTTTAAATTTCCTCAGAGAACATTTGAATCACTTAATGGTTCAAATGTACACAAAATTTAATTGCCCACATTTTGTTTCATAATTAATTTTGAGGTCTGAATTCGCAAGCTGTAAACTTAATTTTAAATCAGTGCTTTATATTTGCTCCTCAATTACTTACAATAAATACATTTTAAATTTCAGTAATAAATATAAGAAACAAATGGAAAGGAATTAGGAGTAGTTTTTTAAGAGAGATCGAGAGGATTATATTTACATCTTCACGCTCAAGAGAAAATTCCAGAAGGAAACCGTATCTTTATTTTCAACTTCTTCAATTTTTAGTGCCATGCATGAAACTAACTGATAGGTAAGTTTAATTTAAAATATATATATATATATATAATATGTTTATTTACATACATATATATGTATATAAACAGGAGGAGGAAAGAGAATAACACACAGAATGTAAAAACTCACAGAGTATTTATAATTTCGGGGAGACTTCTCGTCATTCGTTAGTCTCCAAAGATAATCACTGCTCTCTGACGAAGGGCAAAAATTCTCCCCCAATATTTAAAACTCAGTGAGTTTTTCTTATTTTCGTCTAATAGCTATTCTCTTTCTTCCTCCTGTTCTTATTTATTATATTCATAGTCATGAATTTTTTGTTTTCTTTATATAAAGTCATTAAACTTTTTTTCTACAAGTCTTACTTATTTTTTTATATTTTTTGTAGTACTACTTTATATATTGAACCTGAGGAAACATCAGAAACAACGGACGAAGATTCATTTGTCAGTGAAGATACTACAAGAGACAATAATCACAGAGATTCCTTCAACGATGCACTACTTTTGATCAATTTTAAAAACGCGCCAAGGACAAGGGCAACTAAGTAATTTGACAACATACTTATCGTCCTTTCGCTATATCTTACAGGATATAAAGAAAGTCCATCATCATTGTAAGTTAAAATGCAAGATGAGAATGATGGCTGTCATCATTACACACACACAAGGTGCCTCTGGCCTCCTCCACTTAACTCTGAAATGGCAGCTTATTTCTACCAGATCCCTTCAATATCGTCAAGTCACGTTCAACCAAATCACCACAGCACCATCAACAATCAGATCACTGTCCTCCAACGTTGACTCCTGTGTGGTGAAAGACCAGCTTCTGAAGATGAAATGTAATCCTGGATTTTCTACAGATTTACAGGAAACATAGTCTGAATCGTTTACCTTCGGCAAAGAATGATCCTACTGTGACAACCCTGAGAGCCTTTTGTATGAATTTGATGCATGTATTATTAGCCATTATTATTTTATTCTATTTCTAGATTAATTTTTCTGTATAACAAAATGAATTGTATATTTGTACATATTTTATGATGTATATACTTGGTCACTATTTAAGAAATTATAATAAAGAATAGTAATTTGTATATTCAATAATTATTAATTCCCTTATCATACTATTAACGAAAAAGTATATATTATCCAAATATTGTTTAGCATAGTAACTATTATTCTTGAAGCAAAAAATAACAATTGTACTATGATTTCAAATTTCATTAACATACTTAACCACCATTTGTTCATTGATTTGGACCAATCAATTTAAAACACGAAGTTTAAATGCCAAATTTAGTCACTTTTCTTTAACATTTTAGGTACTAAAGTGCATTCAGAAAAATGGGATATATATATAAATTTTTAACCGCCAAGTTTTTACTTTTTCAACGTAGGATCGTTGATGATCCATTGAATTGTTGTATGTCTTGCCATGGTATATACGTGAATAGCTTAATTTCTCTACAGGAAATCTGCTAAACATTGGATCAGCTGAGTCGAGGAGGGGTGAGTACTGTGAGCAAAAGCTATTTTGAATTCATGCTTTACAATTCATTATCAAATAGCATTTATAATATGTGCTTTTGTTAAAATGTGATAGAACAATAACATTATAAAATATAATTTAATCAAGAGGCAATATTAGCCTGAAAAAAACATAATGTGAAAATTATGTTAGCTTTCTTACATTAGGATTAATATATTAAATCTAGTTAGCTATATATTTTTTTTTTTTAAATTTGGATATTATATCTTTTTTTTCAATGTATTTCATTACCCAGTTGTATAGCTAAATCTAATTCATTCCAGTAGAGGATTCTGTTGCATTACAATTCTTTATTCAATGAACTGGGGTGAGGTTTACTAAGTCCTTCAATATAAAAAATCTCTCTGATTTGGCACATTAAAATATGATGAAGTAACTGCTGCTGCTATGTTATTGAAGAATGTCCAACAGTACGGTGACTATTCTTTTTAACAAATTGGCATCCCAGTTCCATGAATATTTACTATATAGTGAATTCTCGTAGATAATCCATCCCTTAATGAAGGATGAGAATGTAGTACAAAGTTTGTTTGTAACCCTCAGCTTAAATATTGCATCGCGAATCCGCCATATGGTGAACTGCCTAGAAATATTAACATAACTTTTTGTAATTTGATTTGCATTTGAACTAAAAAAAATAATGACAAAATTAAAATAGCAAAAGTAGAGAAATTCACTTCTTCGGTGAACCACTATTTCACCATGAATTTACTTATTGAAATAGAATCAAGCATTCCTATCCCCAAATGAAGTAATTACTATAAAAATTAATGACTTAATATTTAGTCTATGATTTACAACTGTTGGCTAAATACCTAAGGGAGAAGAATAGGTGTAAAACAAAGGTATATTAATTGGCAAAGTAGTCAAGAGGGTTGCAAATTTGTATAATGAATAAGAAGGATCAGAGGAAGATAAAACTTGTGAATAATACTAATCGTAATTAATCTTGAATATATTTATTAGTATTAATATATCATGAGAACAATTTAACATAATATTAGGATGTATACTGTCATTTTTTTACATATCTTTTATTTCACAAAATTTTAACAAAAGGCGATTATTGAAAAGAACGAACCTAAGTAGTACACGGCCGCCAAGTCACACACTCATGGATTATATTCAACTAATGGTGCTCAAAACTCTAGTCAAGAAATGTTCATTTATCGATGTATTAAGAATCGATGCCTTGTCATGTACAAGATAACACTCCATAGAGAGTGAAACAAATCTCGTAATATAGAAGTGATATACAAAGACTCAAAATTATGTTGAATTAAAATGATGATCTTCGCGACTAGAACCCCTACTATTAATGCAATTTCTTTTCTTTTTCTAGGCATTATAAGCACATAAGATCATTATTTTTTTCAAGTTAATTGTATTTTATTGCTCATATACTGATAAAGTATAAATAGTTAATACTCGCAAAAAATCAGTCCGATAATAATTTAAGACATATACTATATATCGAGTTTATATAAAATTACGACGGATAGTAACTTCTTTTAACATTCATAGCATAAGGTATACTCACCCGTATTTAACGTATAAATAATGTATTTACAGTTTTTACTAATATAACTTCAAATGAGCTTTACTTGGTATATGGCTTACCAAGTAAAGCTCATGTCAATCTGATTTTGCTTATCACTTTACTCAGCCTTCTTATTAGTTGAAAGANGGGGGGGGTTGTGTGTCTGAATGTGTATACACAAACATTTAATAATAGGGTCAACAACAGCAATTTATAAAAGTTATTTCGGGTGTAATACTCAGTTAGAATAACAAAATGTGGGTGTTAACTTTGAACATTACGGCCTAGAAGCTACAATAATTTATTTATTTATTAAATTTCATATGTCGTTTCAAAAAGTAATTTCTGTTCGTTACAAATTAGTCATATTTTTAAAAGAAGATTCGTTATATCTTTATAACGATACAGTTTCAAAGAGTATTCACATACTTAGTAGTAGAGAATTTTTGTTGGGGTTCGGTTGAATAGATCCTAAAAAGATTAATTTTTAAAAATGTGTAATTTTATAATCTGCCGACGTTTAAAATAATAGCTACTGAGATTTTAAACATTTTTTATATATTCAACGATCCTACCTACTAGGTTCCAAAGTAAGGAATAGTCAGTAAAATGTATGTATCTATCATTATATACTTATAAAATTCAGTATGTAGCAGTAATAAGCACAAGTAATGGCTAAGTTCATTACTGACAGAAACCCCCATGATTACCTTAAATGCCGAGTATGTATAAAAATGGTGTTCCTTCATAAAGGCATAGTATTTATTTTAGAGGATTATAATTCAACAAAAATTTGTTTATAGATAAAATAAAAATGTTAAGTGTTTCAAAGTGAAATTTAACATTTTGAGTGGGGGTCTTAACCTACTCTGAAAATTTTTAGTTTAGTTTAAACAATATAATCGGGGGAGTAGCCGAAATTCAAAAGAATTTGTTGATCAGAAGAAAATAATGTATTCTTTTTAAGAGTGACCGATTTCAATAGATAATTTATTCTTAAGAGTGGTTAACAACAACACAAAACATTTCAAATTAGCAATATCGTAACTCCCAATAATGAGGTCTATCCATTTCTTGTTACAGGTGAGTAAGTTTGCCAACATTTTCGCAGTAACAGGTGGGCATAATTAAAATACAGTTTCATACATAAAAATTATATGAGTAGAATGTCTATATTATAAAAAAAAAAAATACTTAGCTACCCTGGTTTCTTATTTGCTAATTTAAATTAATGCTATGTCCCCCTCATTAAATTTAAACAAAAATTAAATTAATATTACAATTTACAAAACGTAGCTCACGTACTGAATACAGTATTTTTTAAATGAGAGACCCCACCACTTTTAAATTTTATTGTGCCTTGATAATATATGTTTTATGGTTTTATTTCCTAAATACATCATTGTGTATAAATATTAGAACAAGACAATTTTCTAATATGCTTTTGCACTCATTTTCAAGTCGAATAAATCTGCTGGATTTGAAATAATATTTTATATCGATTAGGTAGATGAAAAGAGTTATTTCTACTACTTTCTAAGCCATACAGTTTATATTTTATCAAATATTATGTAAATATTTAACTCTGTATGTAGAATAGGTAACTATAAATTATATATTTTTGGTGAAAACCTTCTTTTTCATATCTTAACAGCCAACATTTGTCGTAACTCATGATAAGCTTGTCGCGACCAATATATTGTGATTTCGTATTTGTTTTTCTTTGTTGTTGTTTTTTTCCATTTCATTCGTTTAAATTCAATTGTATCAAGTTTTCAGAAATTAGCATTGGTTGTCAATGTATGACACCTGACAAATTCGACTTATTTAATTTCATCAAAGAGAAGGGGGAAGGGAAGCAGAAATGGACAAAATTGACAAATACTTAATATTTTTTACTATTATTACCCTTTAATGTGACGTTGCGAATGATTCCATGCGATTAATAGATCACTTCTAAAAAATTACTGCTACAAGCACAGAGGCAAAGGGAGGAAAATAATAAGGTGTGTTAGTACGATCTTACTACATACTAGAGAAGGTGTGCTGTCATCACACGATTAAGGCCTACTGATTTTTTCTAATTTACTAACGAATGACGCCTAACCATAGCTCTAGATGACAATATAAACAGAAGCGAAGAAAGAAAAATAACTAACTATTTACTGCGAAATTGAACCTGGGGCCTTCTATTAGTTCAATATCCTAACTACTAAACCACCGTATCCCTCTTTTCCTACCCATAAATATGACGAAATTATATTTTAGCGTGATGAGCAACTTTCTGAAATAATATAATTCAGTGGAGTATTATAAAACTTCACTCTTGGAAACCCTTAGCAGGTGAAAGGCCCAGAAGGGACGCCCCCCCCACTCCTCCACTCTCTACGTCACTTGCTACCTGTGAAGTCTTTCTGCCATTGGTTGGAGCACTGCATAAGCTGTCCTCTCTTACTTACCCCTTCCACTCTGGAGTTAACCTTCACTACCTGTTTTCACAGACCTAATGCTTTAATATTCAAATTTACTTACTTAATTAAAAAAAAAAATTTAATACTTCTAATATTTAATGTGAGGAAACATCACAATCATTGTACGAAAATGCGATTGGTAGCCAGGATATTACAACAGACAATAATTATAAAAAATTAAACGCCAGTTTAAAAGAGAAGTTTACTTCAATGATAAGTTATTTTTAATTAATTTTAAAAACGCGCTAAGGACAAGGACGACGGAGACATTTGACGACGATAAACCTTCCCTTTACTCTCTCTTACCAGAAATTAAAAAACGTCCATCCTGACTATAAGATGGAACCCTGATTGGCATTGATGGCTACCATCAGTAAATACACGCAAGGTCGGCTTCTAGAACATCCAGAAAAAAAGCGCTGAAGTTCTCCTGAAAATACAGGAATAGTTGTCTTATCTCTAGCAGCATTTGGGAGTCGAGTAGTGGCAACCGAGGCGTTAACATCGGTGCGATACACGAGTATTGTAACCGGGTAGTTACCCAGTTCAGTCCAGATTAAGTTTTATACTAAAGTCATGTATTCTTTCCAATATCCAATATCATCATACTCTTTATTTTTAGTTTATTTAATTTTTAATATGAATAAACCCCCTGATATCACGTAGTCTAATCGGGAAAGACAAAAACGTCTAGGGAGCAGTCGGAAAAACTTTTGAAACTAACGAGTTTTGGAAAATCTATAAAGTCAGGGTGAAGCCACTCGACAAACTTAATATTAGTAGAGGAGTAATTTTTTATCCAGATTTAGATGAAGTAGAGAAATCTGAAATATTAATTGAATTGAAAAAATTACCATGTTATAGAAGTAAAAATAATTTGCAATGGAAAGGAAAAACCACATATATATTAATTTTTTCCCTCCCAAACCTCCCTAAAATAATAAAGGTAGGGTATCAGAAACTAAAAATGAAAATGTATGCACCTAATCCTATTATCTTGTAGGAAACTTTTAAAATTACGACACTTTACCGGCTCCTGTACTGACCAAACCATATATTCGTTTTGTTCGAAGCCAGAACATAAAGGTTCACCATGTGAAACAATCGTTCCTCACTGTGTGAACTGTAAAGGAACGCACCCCAGTGTAGACCCACCCAGTGTCTTAAATTTATTCAGGAGAAATAAATAAAATGTATACAGTTTCGGGAAAAAGTTACTTACTTCGCAGCGAAAAAACTCTATAAGGAAAATCGGCCTAGTGCTGGGAACCCAAGTTACGCTGAAAAAACAAGGAACACAAAAAAAAGGAGTAGAAATAGGTTGCTAAATTGAGGATTTTATTTCTCAAAGTAATACTTCCACTGAGTACAATAGATCAATGTGCTCCCAAGCAAAAGAGTCTACTGGATTAACTCCATGTAAGTCGGCTTCTCCTGATAACTCCCTCCCTCCTCGCCACCCTCCCCTCCAGTCTTCTCCCTCTTCTAGCGAACTTTCATCCCCAGCTAGTCAACACTAGCTTCCCTCTTCCTCACACTCAAATCCCATCATCCTCCCGGCCTCAAGAGCAACCTAGGCCTGGAGATAAATCTTTAGGAACATTTAAATGTCCGCCGTTAGCTCGGCGGAACTCAACGGGAAAAATTTCTTATAACTAAATTGATAAAACTTAATAAGCAATATAATTATTTTTCTGCCATCATCAATATAATAAATAAAAATTTAAATAGCTTCAACTCCCTCATACATCAATCCACAATAGGAGAAGGTGAAATTTATTACCGCTTTGCTGCTTGCGATTTACTATTTTTATCAGAAAATAAGCCTTTAAATTCTTATTACAAATTACTAAAGAAAAAATTTAATTGTAAGATGAAAAATAAAAATATTACAAATCTTCAATATATTTAATTAAAAATTCTGCTGTCATTAAGTATAAATGTAAAACCTACGCATATAACAATATCTCCTAGAGTTATATGTATCAAATCAATACTATTATATCCATTATATAATATACTTCTAGACAAAGAAAATGGAATTAAATTTATTACAACAGTTTTTAAGTTTTCTTCTATGTCCATGTAGTTAATAGTTTTAAGGCATAAAAATAAGTTAACGTATAGTATAATGAAGATACATCTTGTAATTATTTTATAATTAATAAACGTAATGCCTTTAATTGCATGGAACTGTAATAGAGTTAGAACACAATATGAAGAACTTAAACTACTAATAAACGAAAACATGCCTGACATAATATGCCTACAAGAAATTAAATTAACCCCAAATATACACTTAACTATAAAAAACTATACAATCTACAGAAAAGATAAGGATATAGAGGAAGGTAAGAGAGCACATAGAGAAGTTGTCATAGCTGTTCGGAAAAATATTTTTTCTGAAGAACTGTAAATTAGAACCCACTTACAAGCAACTATAGTTAAAATAAAAATAGGTTTTTTTCTAACCGTATGCAATTGATACCTTCCTCCAAAAGAACCCTTAAATGAACAAGCACTTGTACAGCTAATTAGTAGCCTGCCTTCTCCCTACATAGTTATAGGAGATATGAATGGCTCACACTATACCTGGGACCCAGCTAGGACCAACTCTAGAGGGAACACGTTGAGGCGAATAATAGATGTCACTGATTCCTACCTTTTCAATACCGGCTTAATAACATATATCTGCCCTACAACAGGTACCAGGTCTGCAATAAATCAGGCATTTGGCTAACCTTACTTAGTTAAACCTTTAACATGGGACGTATGTGAAGATCAGTATGGGAGTGGTCATTTTCCTGCTAAGCTAGCATTCAAAACGGAAATGCCGAAAGTTAGAATATCCTGGAGAAGCTCTGAAAGGGGTAATCGGAAAGAAGAGGTGGTGATGACTAGGTTGAGGATTGGTCACACAAACTTCACCCATGTACACTTAAATAAATGAGCTCAACCTACGTGTCAAAGTTGTAAGGAACCACTAACTGTCAACCACATACTTGAAGAGTGCTTAGCACTCAACAAGTATTTTAACAAGCATGGCGTACCTAGAAATGCAACGACCATACTAAGTGATAAATAATGTGAACAGTATTTACAGTTTTTACTAATATAAGCTCATATCGATTTGATTTTGCTTATCAATTTACTCAGCCTTTTTATTAGTTGAAAGAATATAGCTACTGAGATTTTAAACATTTTTATATATTCAACGACCCTACCTACTAGGTTCCAAAGTAAGGAATAGTTAGTAAAATGTATGTATCTATCATTATATACTTATAAAATTCAGTATGTAGCAGTAATAAGCACAAGTAATGGCTAAGTTTATTACGGACAGAAACCCCCATGATTACCTTAAATGCCGAGTATGTATAAAAATGGTGTTCCTTCATAAAGGCATAGTATTTATTTTAGAGGATTAAAATTCAACAAAAATTTGTTTATAGATAAAATAAAAATGTTGTGTTGCAAATTTTTAAATATTTTTATTTGTGGTTTTATTTATCCCACGTAAATTATAAATAATTAATGAGAGGGAACAGAAAATAAAAAACTATCTGTCCTCGCCAGGAATCGAACCTGGATCTCTTGCTATCCGGGCCTCGCGTGCTGACCATTACACCACAAGGACAGGCTAGTTATCTTACTCTATTCCCTCTTCATTAGCGAGAGCCTAACTTACGAGAAAGACGAGGACATCGTCTTAAACTCGAAGTACCTGACATTGTCATACATTTTGTCGGCTCTCGTCATTTATTATATTAAATTTTATTTTTTAAATATTTTTATTTGTGGTTTTATTTATCCCACGTAAATTATTCCTGGCGAGGACAGATAGTTTTTTATTTTCTGTTCCCTCTCATTAATTATTTGTGTTGCAAAGTGAAATTTACAATTATGATTAAGGGGCTTAACCTACTCTAAAATGTTTAGTTTAGTTTAAACAATATAATCAGGGGAGTAGCCGAAATTACCTGTTTTTCTTAATGAAATTTTTCATATCGCTTTAAAATGAAAGTTGTAAGACTGTATTTGTTATGGAGCAACTTCAGAACAGTGGTGATGTTTTGATGTATGCATCAGATGTAATATTTAGTTCATAGTAATGAAAGTAGAAATAGACCTGTTATTAAATATTTAGATTCAACTAATAGGGATTATGTGAAAATTAAATTTAAATATTATTTAACTAAGATTTTCAGGAATTTGCTTAGTTAACCCTGCTGGTTTGTGTGGGACTGTATATTCATACTCAGTACATCAATTTTTTTTTTTTTAGGCTAGATCTTTGACTGACAGGCAAGCTAGGGCATACAAACAAAACTTAAGTAATATTTATTTTAAATCTGTCATGATAACAACCTCAATTACTGCATTCGTTCAGAATCCTCAAATAATTACAATTCAAAAGAATTTCTTTATTTTGCATATTTTCTCTTTTACTGGCATTCACTTGTCAAAATTCATGATATTCTTATTGATCAGAAGAAAATAATATATTAATTTTAAGTGTGATCGATTTCAATAGATAATTTATTCTTAAGAGCGGTTAACAACAACACAAAACATTACAAATTAGTAATATCTTAACTCCAAATAATGATTCTATCCATTTCTTGTTACAGGTGAGTAAGTTTTCCATCATTTTTGCCGTAGCAGGTGAGCCTAATTAAAATACAGTATCATACATAAAAATTAAATTAGTAGAATGTCTATATTATTTTGAAAAATCCTTAGCTATTCTGGTTTTGTGACACTAATAATGTTATTTAGAATTTCCCACATAATATTCATAAATTATCTTGCATTTGGCTTTATCTGGCCTTTTCACTATATATAAACAAAAAACAAATTAATTCTACAATTTACCAAATGTAGCTCACATACTACATTCAGTATATTATGTTAAATAGCTAATACATTTTTTTAAATTCAATAACTAAAATTTTATATATATATATCAGACGATTGTACTTTCTGTAGTATTTTGTTAGCTGAAGGGACTGTTGTAAGGGCATTCAAAGAGAAGTTAAGTAGAGCGATATGGACTTCTCTGGAACTCTCTCGGAAAGAGATTTCTCACAATACAGAGGTAGATATGTTAACGGGCGAGTTACCTCTATCTAGTTACATTTCCAGGTCTCCCTTAATAAGCTCTTGCTATCAGTTTGAAGAGAAAATATTTTTTTTGTATCGATTAGGTGGGTAGAAAGAATTTTGTTTCTACTCCTTTCAAAGCTGTTCAGTATAAACTTTATCATGTGTAAATATTTTTCTCTGTATGTAATATTGGTAACTATAAATTATATATTTTTGGTTAAAACCTTCTTATTCATATCGTAACAGCCAACATTAGTTGTAAACTCGTTATAAACTGTAATGTTGCGAGAGTTATGAACAATTTATAGATCATATATAAATAATGTATAAATAAAAATAAAAATGTTTATTAAGCATAGAGGCCCAGGAAAGAGAGTCATAAGTTATGTTTATTTAATCCTTCTACACACACTAGAGAAGGTGTGTGGGCATCACACGAATAATGCCTACTGATTTTCTCTTATTTACTAATGAATGACGCCTAACCATAGCTCTATAGTATACCAATGGTGATAGAAAGAGAAGTTAAGAAATATAAATAACTAACTATTCACTATGCGATTGAACCTGGGGTCTTCGGCTAATTAAGTTTTCTAATGTCATAAATTAAGTTCTTTTAAATTTTATTTCAAATTTATTACCATTGTACCAGACTCGATCTAATGCCTCAGAAACATCTAAAAAGTAGCAGTACTTGTGGGAACAGGAAGCACAATTTAAGCCACAAAAAACCTGATGAGACTTTCAAAATGATTCTTTGAAAGCTACATTTGACCCTATTTTAAAAATGTTAATATAATTCACTTTTATTTTATAATTATAAAATAAATAATTACTTAGTTTGGTACTAAATGTAATGCTTTTCATAAATTTCACTCCTTCTGTAATGAGTGAAAATTTAATTTGGGGGTGAATGTCATCCATAATTTTCATATGACGATAAAATAATATATGATATGTCCATATGCAAAAATAGTATTTACTAAAACAATAGTGGGGCATATAGATTTAATTTCTGAAAGATAAATCCTTTTCTCACGAAGCAACATAACTTAGCGAACTTAGCAAGTAACTAGAAATGAACTATAAGGAAGGTAGGTTGATTCTTATTTTAATTAACAAATGGTTAACAAGTTCTTTGTCTCTCTATATAATTGTGAACAATAAATATTTATTTTTTTTATTATATTGAATTGTGGTGAATCAAGGAGAAGTATCCTGCAGTTAATATGATGCCATAAAAAAAATAATATTTCGTAATAATACGAAATGAAAGTGGAATTGGTTAAAATATTATTAAATTATTCCATCATCATATTTTTTAAAAATAATTTATCGACTCCAATCTAAGTAATTATAATTTAATTGATCAGATATCAGGATTTTTCTTCAGACATTTTAAGTAACTAGGGAGTGAATGCACTGGCATTTTTCTCCCCCTCTCAATCCCTTCTTGACTCCCTGCCTACTCTTCTTCTTATCCTAGGATAAGGAGAAGGTGAGTGCCGGATAGTCTATCGCGGGTTAACCTGGGCTCCTCTCTGAGGACGGGTTACGTCCCGGGATAGACGAGGAAGGACTATCATCATGTACCCCATCAAAAAATTAAATGTAAAAATGAACAGATAATTTTTTTTTTTCTTAATAAAGAGTTAAAAAGACATTTTAAATAATACAAGAAGAGAAAGTTTCCGAGCGTCGTAGCAGATTACTTCCAAATATAACTAAGCATATTTCTCATATTTCTATAAAAATGTGTGTAAATAGGAGTATTTAATTTGAAAGCAGTAAAGAACTATGAATGTCTAATAAAGATGGTTCTAGTCTGGCCTGGGAGGTAGAGTGGGGGAAGAGCTCAACAACATTGGGAAAATTACATTTTAAACGTATTATATTCTTAAAACACTTCTTTGTACTTCGAAGTTGTATTCTTAAACATCATTCATTAAGTGGGTTTTTTTTTGTTTTTTTTTTTTCTTAAATATAAAAGTATTAAAATCAGATTTAACTACAGTATTAAATTAATAAATTTCTATTCTAACAGTATTAATAACGAAAATATCAAGACATTTAAATGTAGGTCCCCCTAAACCACCTCTCCACCAGCAGTTATTAGCAATTAAAAAACTAATCATACGGTTTGCTAAAAGAAGCTTAACAACCGANTTTTCTTTAAAAATATAAATTGCATATTAAGAAATAAGATTGTTAATAGAAAGGTCGTACCAGCTTTAATAAGAGAGAATGAGAAACTTTAAAATTCCTTTGACAATTAAGTGAGTGAGTGTGTATGAGAGAGAGAGTGTGAGAGTGAGAGAAAGAGAGAGAGAGAGAGAGAGAGAGAGAGTGAGTGAGAGAGATGTGGGTGTGTCTTTTTATATATGTATGTGTATGCGTGTGTATGTAAGTATGTATGTATATATATATAAATATATGAACACACAAAAAAATCACAGTGGAACAGTAAACTTTCCGTGGACTTATCGCCCTTCGTCAGTGGGAATACACTCTCTTCTTTCCTCTCTGTAGGAGGGGGAGAAATCCCCGATAATTTTACTTTGCGCCTAAGTAGTCGACTGCCATTGGTTGGAGCACTGCATAAGCTGTCCTCTTACTTACCCCTTCCACTCTAGAGTTAACTTCGAAGCTACCCTTCGCAGACGTCTTCAGTCGTAGGGCACCACTCCACACTATCCCTGACTTCTACCATTTCAGCTTGTCTAGCGTTTCAAGGCTATTTTAGTAACTTCTCTTCCTATAATTATTGTATCGAATTGCCTCTTTCAAAATGCCTGTGATAGACCTCAAGAAGTTATTGAAATTCGAAATCGGCCTTGTCTGTGGGACAACAGAATCAATCAGTACACCAAAAAATTACTGAAGACACAGATGTGGACTGAAGTTGCTCAAGAGGCATGCATAAATTATGACCGACTGGAAGAATTCATGAAACGAGAAGCTGGTAAGCAACTTTTTCATTTCCAATTAACAATTTTTCGAACCGAGATTACTTTTAGTGATTCCCGAAATATATGACTTACTGAGGTTGTTCCCATAACAATTTTTTTGCGTATTTTATCCATTATTTTTCTTCGACTTAATAGAGCTAACAACTGGAATTTCAAAAGCGTTATTTCGATGTTGCGGGTGTTATACTCAGCTTAAACAAACTAAAACTGGGTGTTTAACTAACGTTCATTTTGAACTTTACGGCCTAAAAGCTATTATAACTTATTTCCTTAATAAATTTGATGTATCTTTTCTAAGTGTAATTTTAGTTTATTACAGATTCGTTTATTTGTAAAAGAAATATTTTAAGATAAATTTTCACTGAGTATTTACATAATAAGTAGTTGAGAAGAGGGGCCATACAGCGTATTAAAACATGAGCTTAACGATTTAAATTATTTAAAAAAATGAATGAGTTTCAACAACGTTAAGTGCATTTTAAAAGCGAATTTTGGGTTGTTGAATTTAATTTTTAAAAATGTACAGTGTGAAGGAAGATGAAGGAATGTGTTCACTGTACAACACAAGAGAAATAGAAGGTATTATTTACCTATTTGTTGTCCAAAGTCCGGGGTCTCCAAAATCTTCTTTGGGGTGTATTATCTCAGAGGAACTGGAGGTCGGGATTACTTTGATACATAAATCTGGCTTTGAGATTTAGTTATTATCTTTAAAAAGATAGACATAAGAAAGCGTAATCACTGGTCTTCTTTGGTATTTTTCTGGCTGTGTGTTAATCTTAATCAATCAGATAACTATTAAGTATGCATATTGTATTATATAAGTTATATTTTGAAGGTTTAATGTTATTTAAATGAAAATGTTACATAGAAAAGTAATTTTGTAAACAGTGGTTATTATTTATGCATTTATTTGATATAGATTTAAAATGATAACAGAAACATTAGAGATTTTTATTTATGTATGTGTTATGTAAATGGGTACATTAATATTATTAAACTAATATGTAATTTAATTATTATAAGCTAATAATGCTATTATTAAGTGATTATAGATGTAATCATAGTATAAAAAGAAGAAAAAAAAAAAAGGATAATTAAGATAATACTTGTCTGTATTTAAGCCGTTGTCACGGTAAACTCGGGTTGAAGGCATATAAATGCTTTATACACTTATTACCGTGGCATTGTATGTCTTTGTACCTGTAAATAATTCAAATAAAAAAATGTATCTACCTATCCATCTATCTATCTAGTACAGAATTTTTGTTGGGGTTCAGTCAAGGTAGATCCAAAAAATGCAATTTAAAAAAAAAAGTGTAATTGTGTAATTTTATTATCTGTCGAATTTTGAAAAATACTCTACATTTCATTAAAAAATTAGGAATGGAGGTTCACTTGTAACGTATTCATAATTTATATTAACAATTATAATGTATTTCTTTCTACAAATTGATTAGAAAGTTACTTTTTCTAATTTATTCTAATAAAAAAAATTTAACCTAATTTTTTTTAAACCATACAGAGAACACCTGTTAGACATACAAACCAAATTAAAATTTTAAAAAATGACATTTTTTTTAATTAAAGGTTTTATTAGGTTTATCAAATAATATCCAATACTTTGCACGTTGCAAATATTTTTCCCTAATTGGTGAGCGCTTTCAGAATCATTGTGTCCATCTTCGGAGCTCAGTCCCCTTGTAAGTGCTACTGCAGGCTGGTATTCAGACGGTTAGATTTATTAATTATTTCAAACCTTTTTTCTAATAAAAATTGAAAAATATGTTGCAAACATCAAAAACATTCCTTAGGTCTAAATATCAGAATTGTTTTATACAATGTGGAAACATTTATAAATACTAAATAGAAATAATAATAAATAGCTGTCTAAAATACAAAATTTTATATACGTATTCAATACTTAAGAAAATTTCTGTTTAATAAATAAATTAATTCCCAAGACTCATCGGGTTGAATTCAAAAATTTTACTGAAAACTCCTCTAAACTATATGCATCAATACAAATTTTTAAGGATACGAATTTATATTTTATATTACAAATAACATAAATTCATGATATAATGAATGCCAAAATTGTAATTATTAAATGTTTTTTTGTTGAGGTTCGGGCAAGATAGATCCAAAAAATACAAATATTAAAAATGGGTATTTTTAAATTATCTGCCAACGTTTCAGCTTACATTGTAAGCAATCATCGGGGCTGTTTAAATGCAATTCTTTAAGAATAAAAATATTATTAAAAATAAAATCCTAAAAATTAAAAGATTAACATTATTATTACCTAGAATTGCCTTAAAATAGCTTTTCATGAAAATAGGATCTTCGAGGGGGAATCGTCCCATCTCACCTTCATGATATCCCTGAAGATGGCTACAATGTAAGCCGAAACGAAAAACCATCTAATAATAATATCCAAAGTCAAAAAAACTCTCAATTTGAAATTAAATAGTAATATTTACATTCTCGTCACCAATGGCTATACTTAGCGAATTTCGTGGATTCATAAAACAATTACACGATAACTTTCAGTTTTTACGGAGAACATTCGTCTCACTTAATGGGTCAATTGTACACTAAATTTCGATGCCCACATTTTGTTTTATAATTAATTTTGAGGTTAAAATTCGCAAGCTGTACGCTTTATTCTAGTCCAGTACTTTATATTTGCTCCTAAATTACTTACGATAAATAAATTTTTAATTTCAGTGTTAAATAAAAGAAGAAACAAATGGAAAGGAATTAGGAGTAGTTTTTTAAGAGAGATCGAGAGGATTATATTTACATCTTCACGCTCAAGAGAAAATTCCAGAAGGAAACCGTATCTTTATTTTCAACTTCTTCAATTTTTAGTGCCATGCATTAATCTAACTGATAGGTAAGTTTAATTTTAAAATAGGTATACACTATATGTATATTTATATATATAAACAGGAGGAGGAAAAAGAATACATACAAAAAAATAAACAAATTATTTAGAATTTCGGGGAGACTTCTCGTCATTCGTCAGTCTCCAATGAGACTCACGTTACTGCTCTCTGAAGAAGGGCGAGAATTCTCCCCGAATATTTAAAAAGCGTATTTTTTTTTAATAGCTATTATCAATGTCATTCCTTTTTTTTTTCTTATTCATTATGTACATTGCAAACGCCAGTTTTTAGTTCTCTGTATATAAAGTTTTATGTATATTGTAAAAATTTACTTAATTAATTTTTTTTTTTTTTTTTAGTACTACACCTAATATTGAAGGTAAGGAAGCATCAGAATCCTTGACCAAAGATGCGATTGATAGCCAGGATATTACAACTGACGATAATGAAGAAGATCAAACGCCAGATCAAAGAAGAACGAAACCGAACGAAGTTTTCTTCAAAGAGGAATTACTTTTGGTAAATCTAAATAACGCGCTGAAGACAAGGACGACGGAGAGGTTTGACAACGATAAGCATTCCTTTCGTTATCTCTTACCAGATATAAAAAAAGTCAAACCTGATAGTAAGATGAAGTGGAAGATGGCATTGGTGACTGCCATCATAAATATACGCATGGTTGGCCTTCTTACTCTAATTCCCCAGCTGATTTCTTCGTCAAGTAAAGCTTCTTGTCCTTGTTGGTTGAATTACTCTTGTCCAATACTCAACCAATGAATCACAGTCAGTTCACTGTCTTCCAACGCATATATATATTTTTTTTTAAAGTTACCAAAAAAATAATATTAAAAAATAATATTGCAATCTAAAGTTTGGATAACTGATACTTCTTTTTAAATAGTATGATAAGGGACTTAATAATCATTAAATATACAAATTACTATCCTTTATTATAATTTCATACATAGTGGCGAAGTAAATACAAAATCAAATATGTACATATATACAATTTATTTTGGTATACAAAAAAATTAATATATAAATAGAATGAAATATTAAAGGCTAAAAATACATGAATACAATTCGTACAAAAGGAACTCAGGGTTGTCACAGTAGGATCAGTATTTGTCGAAGGTTAACGATTCAGACTATGTTTCCTGTAAATCTTTTGACTTTTGATCTTGTGGTGCATGGGTGACCGATGGTGATGTGTCCTCCAACTGACAAGAATTCGAGTTCAGTGGAAGACATGTTGTATCTTCTAACAGCTGATCTTCTGTGTATGTTCTGATAGCAGCCATCAACGCCATCCAACGTTCCATCTTACTATCAGGTTTGACTTTCTTTATATCATGAATGGATGGAAATAGGATGGAATTATCAGCGTCATGATTTTCTTCAGCACCTGTCCTTTGAGNATTAAATATACAAATTACTATCCTTTATTATAATTTCGTAAATAGTGACCAAGTAAATATAAAATCAAATAATTATATAAATCAAATTATATTCATAGAGGGGAGTAGAAAAAATAATCTAGAAATAGAATGAAATTTTAAAGCCGCAAAAATACAAGATTAAAACTCGTACAAAATGCACTCAGGGTTGTCAGAGTAGGATTAGTCATTGAGAGTTTAAATGATTCAGACTTTGTATCGTGTAAATATTTAGACAACCCAGGATTATATTTCTGTTTCATTTCATTTTGAGAACCTGGTGTTTTTCTTGTGGGAGTCAGGGTTGGAGGACAGTGAACTGACAGTGGATCGTGCAGTGGTGCATAGGTTGTCGATTGAGAAGAGTCACTCAACTGACAAGGACAATGATTCGGTTAGGCGTTAGTTGACGATGTTGAAGACATCGGGTTGAAATCAGCTGGCATATTAGAGTTCAGCGGAGGACAAGTTGTATGTTCTAGAGGCCGACCTTGCGTGTATGTACTCATTGCATCTCACAATGCCAACCAGGTTCCATCTTATTGTCAGGTTGGACTTCCTTTATTTCTGGTAAAGAGAAAAGGATAGAATTATCTTCGTCAAGCTTTTCTGCAGTACTTGTCCTTAAAGCGTTTTAAAAATTTAGTAGAAGTAGTGCATCATTCAATGAAACTTTATTCTTCTCCATTCTGTTTTGATCTGGGTTTTTTTTCAAAAGCCAGATCAAAACAGAATAGAACAGAACGCAGTTTCCTTGAAAGATGCGCTGCTTTTACTGAATTTTAAAAACGCGCTAAGGACAAGGACGGCAGAGAAGATTGACGAAGATAAATCTATCCTTTTCTCCTCACAAGAAACAATGGAGGTCCATCATGACAATAAGATGGAACCTGGTTACATTGTGAGATATAATGAGTACGTACACGCAGGGTCGGCCTATGGAACATCAAACTTGTCTTGCTCTGAACTCTAACATGCCAGCTGATTTCAACAGGATGTCTTCCTCATCGTCAAGTGACCCTCAACCGAATCAGTGTCCTTGTCAGTTGAGTGACTCTTCTCCATCGACAACCAATGCATCACCTCACCATCCACTGTCAGTTCACTGTCCTCCCACCGGTGAAACGCTGACTCCAACCAGTAAAACAGCAGGATCTGAAAATGAAATCGAACATAAATAAAGTCCTGGATTGTTTAAACATTTACACGATACAAAGTCTGAATCATTTACATTCGGCAATGACTAATCCTACTCTGACAACTCTGAGTTCCTTTTGTACGAGTTTTATGCGGCTTTAATAATTCATTCTATTCTAGATAACATTTTCTACATACCTTTATGAATTGTAAATTGATTTATGCACATATTTGATTTTGTATTTACTTGGTCACTATTAATGAAATTGTAATAAAGGATATTAAATTGTATATTTAATAATTATTATTTCCCTTATGATGCTATTTACAAAAAAGTATAAGTTGTTCAAATTNTTACGAGCTGGCCGAACGACAGGAACTTTACTCTCACTAAATCTCTTTCTGGAACACAAAGCCTAAAGGGGCTCCCTTAGCGTAATGGAATACCTGCACAACCGAAACGCAACCTGAAATATTCTACGGAATATCCCCAACTTACACTCTTAGTAGCGAAGTTACTCTCCAGGGAGCGCTATAAAAATGTCGTTAGGGGGAAGTATAAGTAACACTCTCCCATGAGGATTAGCATTGCTTTGACGTTGATTAAACCTCGTTTTAGTGACGTAAGCAACAAAAGGTCGAATTACATACATTAAAAAATGCAAATAATGTTAGACCACGTCCGGCACGAATTTTAAACTCATTAACTCTCCACACAGAATTTTTAGGATATAATGTGTCCTGTACCGAAATTGTTATCCACGATGACTTCAATATTATTTAGAATTTATTCAGGCAATGTTCCTTTAAATAATCTAAACACATGTCAGGTCATAACTCCCACTCCTGACGTGACAGCTGAAAACTTAAAACATATTGTTCTAATTATTTATGTTACATGTATACGAATTGAATATTTTATTTACTCCTTTAATGAAGTTATACGGTAATGAGATAATATACCGTATGTTATATAAGTGCATTAATAGTGGAGGGTAGGTCATATATTAAACTTTTATTTATTTATTACATTATGTTAAATTAAAACATTTTGTAATTTGATCACCACACTGAATTAGAAAAAAAAAGACATTCAATATCAATCACATGAGGAGAGAAGGTGACCAATGACACCACTCTCAAAATATTATTATTAGATGTTTTTTTGTTGGGGTTCGGTTAAGGTAGATCTAAAAAGATACAAATTTTAAAAAATGAATATTTTTTATTATCTGTGGCCGTTTTGGTTTACATAGTAGGCCATCTTCGGGGCTGTTGAAATTCAATGTTATTAGTACAAAATTTAAATAAAAATAAAGAACAACAAAATTAAAAGTATAACATTATTATTACCTAAAATTGCCATAAATAAATAAATCTAGAATAGTATGTAGAGAAAACTCAAAACAAAACATAAATAAAACTTAAAAAAAAAAAAAACATTAAGCACACCTACATATCATGAAGGCGAGAGAGGACGTAGTTTAACTAAAATCCCATTTTCATGACTGAGAGGTAGGGTTTAAAAATTGTGTGATATTTTTTTGAGATAGACAACGTAGGTTGTGGTAGGGTGGGTGAGGGGGGGGGGGGGTAAGATGCGATAAAAAAGGCAATACTAGGAAAACAATATAGTATAAGTAACTTTAAGGAACTAGGAGAAATGTTCGACAGGTATATTTTGATGGAAAGCTAACACTGAGTAACAATTTCAGACTCAATTTCTGTTAAGTGAGATTGTTTAGCTGTTTTCTATAGTATTAGTTTCCTTCTATCACGTTACGTTCGGTTTCTAGTGGGTGGGGCGCATGCTGGTATAGACCTGCCTGTTTAGTTACGTCTGTTATACTGTGGTGAAACGTTGTGTGTCGGTAAGCAGTATTTAGTATTTCGTTACGGAAGTGTACAGAACTACACAGTGTGTATGAACGGAAACGTTTCCTTATGGCTACCTCTGCTCCTACACGTCGAAAGTGCGAAAACAGCCCCGATTCATTTTGCTATATATGTGGCAGTTTTACCATTCCCAGTCAAAGAAAAAACATCAGTATATTTGTCAGACAAGCATATTTTACCTATTTTAAAAGGAAACTTGGTGATCAAGATAAAGCATGGGCACCTTATAAAGTGTGTAAACAGTGTGTTGAGGGTTTACGGATGTGGACAAAGGGAACACGTGCTAAGCTTCCATTTGGTATACCTATTATTTGGCGCGAGCCCAAAGATCATTCAAGGGATTGTTACTTTTGTATAGTCAGGATATAACAAGAAAAAAAATGTTAAATTGAGTATCCTAGTTTACCGTCAGCTATACGCTCAGTACCGCATTCAGCCGAAGTTCCCGGGCCAGTTTTCAATGAATTTCCCTCTTTGGAAGAAGGGGAATACGGATTCAAAATTCAAAAACAATTTTAAAGACTTTCTTGGAAATACATGAGCATTGAATTACTCCGAAATTGTCCCGAAACTCTTGGAAAGCATCCAAAAGCTAGGTTGCAACATGAGCATTAAATTGCATTTTTAAGCAAGTTATCAAGGTAGATGGGACGAATATATGATGGCTGACTATTGTTTGAGCATCAAGCGCGACTGTACACAAACTAAAAACTCCATAAAAAGCTACAAACACAAATTTTAATCTTAATTTTTAAGCACTGTTTATTAATTAATTAATTTTATATGTATGAACTCAATTTAACTTAAAATAAATGTTTTGTTTAGTACATTATTACTTTATGTTCTTTAAAATGCATGATTTTTATGATTTCTGAGTATATCCTGTAGTTTAAAAAGTTGACAAGAGGTTATTATTATATCTAAGGTAATTCTCAGATTCGGACTACTGAAATTAGTGAAAAAACAGTGCCCTACCAAACTTAACAAAAAATTTGTTCCCTACTCAGTAATGATTGTAGGTCTATTAAGATTCCTATCTTTTTCTCTCTATCTCTTATTTAAATCTCTTTGGTGATTATTCTACTGTAAGCTCTAGAACTCTGTTCAAATTTAGATCGACTGTCTTAAACTAGTTACTCTTAGTTACTCTAAAATATGCTATAAAGCAAATTTTAAATTAAAGTTTAAATTTATTCCAGGAATCATTATTCCTTTAAAAATCAAGTTGTCTTCATAGCCATGATTACTTCTTAATAATTGTGTTTAGGTTATATTTATATAAAAGATTGCATTACTATAATAATATTTAGAGTTTGGTACTGCATTTACACCCAAGTAGATCCTAATACACCCTGATTTCTTTACCCAGTTACTAAAGATGTATTTATTCTGTATTTTTCATAGAATTTTTAGTTTTGCCCCTCGAGATGTATGGCTAACTAAGTCAAGGCACCTTTTATCCAGCGCCAACTACGTGAAACGGTGTTTAATGGCCACGCTTAGGGCCACATAAATATATTAGATGTAAATAAATTGAATGGATAAAATTCCAAAAACAATTCTATATTCTGAGCGCACATTTGATATTTTTTGCAACCTCTTAGAAATAAAAAAATAGCCCTTAAATAAAAATGGTTCTAATAAATTTCCTTATGTACAAGAAAACTCATATCTTGTGGCAAAACTCATTTATAGAGGCAAAGCTATTCTTGCCGTTTGAAACATTACATTTTTCTTTAATTATTACATGCCGACAGTAAATTGAATGCTATTATCCACTACATTGTTGACTCATTATCTATTAAAAAAAATTAATAAGAAGTTCATAAGATACTTTTCGATGACTAAGATCTGACAGATACCAATCCTGGGAAGGACACCAACCGAAGGACTTCCAACATTTTGGTGAAGATTAAGTAAAGGAACCCCCCCCCCCCCCCATCATCACCGTAAACTAAGCTTCCATTATTACATTACAATTTTTTTTATTGAATAATACAATCCAAAAATGTAATTTTATTTTCTTGACTTTCATTTATTTATTGCATTCTATTAACAAAACTTTTTATAATTTCATTTCCATTTGAACTGAAACATGAGTGAAAAAATTAAAGTAGCAAAAAGAGAGGAATTCACTCCTTCGGTGAACCAAGATTTCACTATGGTTTCTGTTATAGGAATCGAATTATCGAATAAACCCTCAAATGAATCAATTACTAAAAAAATTAATGGCATAATATTTAGTCCATGATTAATAACTGTTGGTTAAATACTAATGGGAAAAGAATAGGAATAAAACAAAGGTATATTAATTGTAAAAGTAGTCAAGAGGGTTGCAAATTTGTATAATGAATGAGAAGGATCAGAGGAAGATACAACTTGTGAATAATACTAATCGTAAGTAATCGTGAATATCTTTGTTAATATTAATGTATCATGAGAACAATTTAACATAATATTTGAATGTTTACTGTCATTTTTTTACATATATTTAATCTCACAAAATTTTGACAATATGCGATTATTGAAAAGAACGAACCTAAGTAGTACAGGGCCACCAAATCACACACTCATGGATTATATTCAACTAAAATAATGTACATCCATCTTCGTTATAAATCCACTGTGTAAAGAAAAACTGCACAATTAACTACTAGGGAACTGAGTGAATATCATAGCATAGAGGTAGGTAGATCATAATGTTGTTTGTTTATTGGGGATTTATGGCGCTCAACTGCAGAGGTTATCAGCGCCCTCCATATTTTATTAAAAAAAAAAAAAATCAACCTTAAGTTGATCTTGTCACAGGCCCCATCCCGACGGACAGAGACAGACAGAGCCCACCCCGCGGCGCCTCGCGGCCCATCATTTTAATAGAATATAAGGTCCATCATTGCTTTAGGCGACAGCCCTGTGAAAGAGGATGTGCTTGGTTGGACCAAGCCGACCACATCCCCCAGGGCGCCTCATGAGCGCCAGCCAGACGCCGCGGAGAAAGCCCAGCCCACCCCCGCCCACGCCACGACGGGCCTGCATCCTATTGTTTCGCTAAAAGGAAGTCCTTTTTAAAAAATTGAGTATGATTATTTGTGTTTAATTAATCTATTCGTTTGGTTTATTTGGTTTTTGAAAAGTTATTGAACATTACTATTTGTGTATTAGTTTCAGCAAATATATTCATGACTAGAGAATCAAGAAGCCCCACGGACACAGCAACCCCCAACGGCCCGCACCCGCGGAGCCGGGCCGCTCCCCCAACCATTTCAGGCCCATTATGGTAGATCATAATGGAAGGCAATCAACTTCTAGTTTATTACGCCCTATCATAGCATAGATATCAATAAATATATTAATTTAAATCTTCAATGTCATATAAAACTGACTCCGTTTGATCTTTCTAACCGACAATAATACTCACTATTTTACATACTTTGACATTTAAATATAATCATTCATAATTATATATTAATTGTATTAATTTTGATATATGGTAAAGTTTTGGCTTTATTATAACCAATTATCTGGTTTTTAAACATAAACTTAAATAATCAGTAGTCAGTTCCGAAATAAGTTGCGTTTAAATGATGGTTAATAAGCCACTAGAGTTTAGAAATTATATATATAAGGATTCGATATTATAATAATTCTGAAAATATATCGTTTCATTATTAACAGCAATAACAACAAATCCTTACTCATTTAAATTAAATCTCTAAACAATAGGAAATAATTGTTAAAACTTCATAAAATAAAATACTGAACATTAATAGTACTTCTTTAGTACCCGATTTATTAAAAGGAAGCTCGCTGGTATACGCTGGCCTAAAAGCAATGTTAACAACTTATTAAATTTTAAATGATTATAAACCTTGATTAAACTAAATGATTTATAATTTTTATTAGGCTTAAGAAAATTGAAAGTATACTTCACTGAATATCGGTAGACACTATATGTAGGCAATACATGTAATGCATATAACCCATCTTATATTATCATATATTTCATCATTCATTTAACCATTAAAAATGTATAAAATAGAAAATATTAGCTTAGCAGTAGTAAAGTGAAGAGTGATTACTAATATTGGTTTAGTTTGTTTTTACTCAGAAATAAGGAAACTACATTGTTTTGTTAACATATTTATCGTCGATAATATAAGGAGTGCCAATATGAATCATTTTAAAATAATTTTTTTTATTTTAAGATAAATCTAAAAACATTTTACATTTTTTTAATATTAAATAAGTGAACATCAATGTGCAGGGAGAAGGGGCTAATCGGCCCTTCTCCTAATAGTTTAATATTATAAAAATAAGGGTTTCANTAATAATAGCAATAATAAAATGTGTATTAAAATTAAATAAAAAACTGTTCATTGATAAAATAACGTTTACATACACTAAAGGGTTATTATCACTACCAATGAATATATAACTATCATACCTTCTATTATCCTCGCAAAAACTTATGAAGACGGACAATAAAAGGTACGATAGTTTATATACATTTTTATAAATATGATATATTCTACGGTATATTAGAGATTATCAACAACCTTAAAACATTTCAAATTAGTACTTGGGTGCCGTCAAGCAACATCCAACAAATCCAGTACTTTTAATCCAAAACCCTGAGAATAATTGCAAATGCTCCCTATTACGTATCCAATTCATCCCTTCACCCCGATCTTAATATCCCTCTTCTACAAGACTTAATTTATTCCCGCTTCATCCTTTTCCACAGTAAACTGCCATACCATCCTAATCCACAAGTACAGACCATGTTTTCCTACTCTAACCCCAACAACCCTTCCCGTCGACCCAAACGAAGATAGCCCCGTGACCTTCTCCGGACATAGCCTGTAAATAATTTGAGAGTGGTGTCATTAGTCACATTCTCTCCTTATGTGACTGAAATTGAATGTCAATTTTAATTTCACTGTAATCAAATTACAAAATGTTTTTTTTTTTTAACAGTATGTAATAAATAAATAAAAGTTAAAAAAAAAATTCATTTAAGTACTTTTTATGCTCTGCATCCCCCCTAAAAAAAATTAATATTACAATCGACAAAACTTAGCTCACATACTAAAGTCAGTATTTCTTTTAAGAGGGAGAGATCCGACCAGCTTTCAATTTTTATATGTTTCCTTAGAATATTTTTTTTCTAAAAACATTATTTTGTGCAAATATATTCTTTTAATTAAAATTTTAATATATTTTTATTACTCCTCTCCCTCTAAAAATACAGGGATGGAATGCGTTTTCATTTCCTATGGCAGAAACCATAGTGAAATCTTGATTACACCAAAGGAGTGAGTGAAGGAGAGTCCAGCCTCCAGAGATTCTCAAGGCTGTGGGTAGTTTTTGGAGATGGAGAAGTATCTAAAAGAAGGAGCAGCAGATAAACCAAAAGAGAAATCCCATGAATGAGTGACTGTGCTGAGAAATCCCATTTTGAGTTCTGTACACCGCTGTTTTTTAGAGATTTTCTTGGATACATTTCCAGGCAGTGCACCATGTATAGCATTTACGTGGCTATTCACTCGAAAACGTCTAAAGTCAGCTGCATCAACATTCATTTTTAATTATAATACAATTTTTCTTTCTTTTTTTTGTTTTTTTTTGGAGAGAGAATGGAGTTATTTGTCACCTTGTCTCCTCTTGACATTGTAATTTTGTCATTCTTTTTCTCAGTTTTAATGAAAATCAAATCGCAAAATGTTATCATGTAAATAAAATGCAACAAATAAATAATAGTCGAGTAAATAAAATTTTATTTTTGGATTTTATTATTCATTCAAAATACTATAATGTAATAAAGGAAGCTTTGGTAACACAACCCCGAAGGAGGAGGAGGGTTTCCTTTACTTAATCTTCACCAAAATGTTTGAAATTCTACGGTGGTGTCCTTTCCAGGATTGGTATCCGTCAGACCTTCGTCATCGGAAAGTATCTGGGGAACTTCTTATTAATTTTTTTTATAGATAATGAGTCAACAATGTAGTGGATAATAGCATTAAATTTACTGTCGGCATGTAACAATTAAAAAAAATGTAATGTTTCAAATGGCAAGATTTACATATATTATAGCTTTGTCTCGTTACGTAAAAAAAAAAATCCTCTTCATCCTCTCTCTCTCTAAAAAAAAAAAAAAAATTTACTTACCCAAACATAATACGACCATATAATATCTATTTACTGTTTATGAATTGCAGAAAAAATGACTATAATTAAAAAAATCGGCATTTTTCAATTAACTTAATTTATATATAATATTGATATGCCTTTAAGTAAGCTAGTCAAACTCAAACTCAAATTACTTCGAAATATATATTATTTATTTATGAATACTCTTTTCCCCTAATTAAATTTTAACAAAAAACTTTTAATTTAAAGGAATTGAAGATTTAATCCTATATGCTAAATTTTAGATAAGAATTGGCCCAACTTACGCAAATATATATACGTTATATTGACATATCCTACTTAATACACATAAAAAAATGCTTGCAGTCAGCTTCTTTCCTAGAAGCTCCCCACCCTAACCAACCCTATCTCATCTTCCCAGAGATCCTTCTCGAGTCAGTCTCGTTACAGGAGAGCACCGGGCTAGAAGTCTCGTTACCGCCTTGCACTAGGCTACTTCAGTCTCATTACAGCAGGGCATCAGGCTAGTTCAAGTCTTATTACAGAAGAGCTACAGGCTATTTCAGTCTCGTTTCAGCCTTCCAACGTCGAGGTTCTCCTAGTATTATTTACTTAGCGAATATAAGTGATAATTGTAGTGATCCCTTGATTTCCGGTCAAAACTATTTGATCGTTAAATGTAAATATTGGATTGATGAATAAATTCTTTTTAAAAAGCAACTATACATCGAACCCAATATAACTTATATTTTTAAATTATTTTATTTTCAAATGTTATTAATTATAAATTTTATATTTCCAAGAATATTATAAAATTAGTTACCTTTCTAAAATTTTGTCAAATAGATAAGACGGTTAGTATATAAAATGTTTATCTCATAACCCTACTTCATCTTTCTTCTTCACTACTTTCAACCATGAACGATCTCAGCCAAATTTATACGTAAGAAAGCTTAATTTAAGTTGCATTTTCACATTTTAAGACAAGAGAAATAATACATTTAATGCTATAGTTCAAATAATGTATTCTATTGTTATTAGTGTAATTCATGTCATTTTAGCCTAACCCTCGTACCTCGTGTTTATTTCAAGTTACCATTTATAATATATCCATTATACTAAATCGTATGCCCCTCATTTGTATCGTTTTCTATAGGATCTATCTAGTTTTTCCTGAAATTACGAGGGTTCAGAATATATTTATCAACAATCGACGTTAATTTTATTGACTTTTCAGGTTTTCTGATCTACCTATATTTTATTGGGTTGTCTTTGCCGAATGAATCCAATTAACGCCCTGAAATTCTACCCTTGCCCTCTTTCGCTGTACCAACTTGCTGCTATTATAGTGTGTGTTTCTCCATCAACCACCGAGGGGCAAAGTTGTCATTGCAGGAGCTGAGAACACAAATTCGATGATCTAAATACTTTGTAAATTTAACATAGATTCTTTCTATAACTAATTACTTCAATAATTGTAAAACTAGTGAAGTGAATTGACTAGTTATTTTGAAAATGCGTATAATGTTGCTGGTTTAGGTTGTTTCAGAGTCAATGACGAAGGCATGGGGAGACCAAGATCATTGCAATCTAACAGATAGTGTAAATTAGAACTCCAATGGACTGTCTTAATGTAGAAAAATCAAAAGTTGATAATATAGCAGGGGTCGTGACATTGTACGCACAGAGTATACATCACAAAGTGCTCGCCATTAGGACGTGTAAAACAGCAATTGAAGAGAGATTTCTGTAGCTATAGACATAATGGTGTTGTTATTATTCGTTCCTTTCTACTAGAATTGTGAAAAAATTAAAAACTTAATAGGCCTACAATTAATAGTAAAATATGTATTATATTAATTATTATTATATTATATTTTATAATGTTATTGCTCTATCATATTCTTACAAATGACAAATATTAGTGATATTTCAAAATGAATTATAAACCTTGAATTTAAAATGGCCTTTACTCACAGCACCCACCCCTTCTAGACTCAGCAGCGCTAATTTTAAGTAGATTTCCTCTGGGGAAATTAGGCTTTCTAAAATTCAACGGATCTTCACCAATCATACGATAAACCAAAAGGAACTAAATTTGGCAAAAAAAAATCTAAAGTATGACAGGTATTTAACAGTATAATTTTAACTATCATACCGTGTGAGAATGGTCGGGGTTTCGGCCAGGAAGAAAAAAATATACACCACAATTTGGAGTAATATTTTTATTTGTGCCAACGTTTCGGCTTAGCTAGTAAGCCATCATCAGGGCAATGGCGTTGGGTGGAGAAATCTCCCCAGGGCGGTGTCTGTTCACATTGAAACTGAAACCCCGACCATTCTCACACGATATTCGAGACGGCCAACTAATCATCAACCATGTTAACTATCATACCTTCTATTATCCGTCTTCATTGGTTTCTGCAAACCATCTTCTGTTGGCGAGCGCTTTCGGACATTGTTTAGCGAAGAAAGCGCTCGCCAACAGAAGATGGTTTGCAGAAACCAATGAAAACGGATAATAGAAGGTATGATAATTAAAATTACACTGTTAAATACCTGTCATACTTTAGATTTTTTTTTTAAAGTAAGTATACATTTTATAATATTATATGTTTCATCAATATTCCTTAATATATTTTTTCTTGTAGCTAATAAAAACAATAATATGATTTTGAATTTCATAAACACTCTAAACCACAATCCAATCAGACTGATTTGAACCGATCTGTTTGAAGAACGAAGCTTAAATGCCAAATTTAGTTACTTTTGGTTTATCGTAGGATTGGTGAAGATCCGTTGAATTTTAGAAAGCCTAATTTCCCCAGAGGAAATCTACTTAAAATTAGCGCTGCTGAGTCTAGGAGGGGTGAGTGCTGTGAGTAAAGGCCATTTTAAATTCAAGGTTTATAATTCATTTTGAAATAGCATTTTTAATACGTGTCTTTTGTAAGAATATGATATAGCAATAACATTATAAAATATAATATAATAATATGTAGTACCTTAGCCGACATTTTTCGCCGTAACAAGAGAGCATAATTAAAATACAGTATCATTCATAAAAATGTATATAGTTGAATGACAATATTTAAAAAAAAAACAACCTTTCGATGCGGATTTTGTGACACAAATAACGTTATTTAAAATTCCCCATTTAATATTCAGAGATTTTCTTAAATTTTTTAATAGATTTTCTATTTAGTTCTTTTTATGCTCTGCATCCCCCCTAAAAAAAAAAAAAAATTAATATTACAATTGACAAAACGTAGCTCACATACTAAACTCTGTATTTCTTTTAAGATGGAGAGATCCGACCAGCTTTCAATTTTTATATGTTTCGTTACTATATTATTTTTTTCTAAAAACATTATTGTGTGCAAATATATTATTTTAATTCAAATTTTAATATTTCTCTAATACTCCACTCCCTCTAAAAATACGACAATCATTTAGAAATACATTCAACGGTTAAAAAAAAAAAAAAAAAAATAACCAAGTATCGAAGAAGGTGGTAGTTGTAGTAGATTATTGGAGGGCAATCAACTTCTAGGTTATTACGCTTTATAAATACCCTTTAATATGTTTACTATAAATTAGTTAATAAAAGACAGGAATCAGGATTATTTCGACCAAAATAACAACCTAAATTAATGGATTTTTTTTATTTAAATATTATTATTATATATTTAATAAATTATAATAAATAAATTATTATTAACTAAAATAATAAATAATATCTCATTCTTTAATTTAGATTTTCCAGGCTATACCTGCTTTTTTAAGAAAGTTTAACAGCCCATCCACTGTAGAGGGGTTGTTCCCAAGGCACTCCGCCATATTTCTTCCAATGCCTTCCCTAGTGAAGTAATTCTGATAAACTGGGCAAACCTCTATGATGTGCTGGATTGTTAGGTGAACTTGGCAGGTATTACACTTAGGCGGCAGATCTTTGTTAATTAGGTGTATATGAGTAAGGTTCGTGTGACCTATCCGCATACGGGTCAGTATTACCTCTTCTCTTCTATTCCCACGGATGGAGGTGTTCCATTCTTTTGTGGTGTTTTTTATACTCCGCAGTTTGTTGTGTGCTGGTTCTAGCATCCATGCATTTTCCCAGTCTTGGAGTGCCATTTTCCTTAGCCAGTTTTTAAGGTCATCTGGTTCGAGGATACTTAGAGGAGGTTCGAACATACCGGCTGCTTCCTTTGCAGCTTTGTCTGCCTTTTCGTTTCCTGGAATTCCAACATGTGAGGGAAGCCAGAGAAAGTTAACGGTTTTCCCTAGTAAATCTACAATTTTGAGGAAGTGAGTTATTTTCAAAACCAGGGGAGTTGGCTTATTGAAGTTCTTTATTCTTTGTAAGCTTGAGAGTGAGTCAGTACATATTATGAAATCCTTTCCATTGGATGAGATAATGTAACACAGTGCTGATGAAATTGCTTGCATTTATGCAGTGTAAGTTGAAACTAATGATTGAGGCTTTTGTTTTATGGTGGTGGTATTGCAAACTACTGATATGCCAACGCTGTCTTCTTTCTTCGAACCATCAGTGTAATTACTTGTCTATTTGTATATGAGCGGATTATTTCATTAGCTTTATGGCATATTATATTATTTGGTGGCTCGTCGACTTCAGTAAATTGGAGATTAACCTCAGGTACCGATGGAACTACGTTCCTCTGGCGTATACCAAGTGGAGCTGGATGATGAGGTTTTTCACTGTACAGTTGAACGTGCTTGGGATCGCATAAGTAATTGTAAGCCGGGTTTGGGGTTTAAATACAATTTTTGATAAGTAGGAAGAGAAGAGTTGTTGTCGCCGTATAAGGAGTGGTGGAACACTTGCCTCTGCACAGAGGCTGGTGATTGGGCTTGTCCTGAAAGCGCCTGTGGCCAGTCGGATTCCTGCATGGTGAATCGAGTCTAAGTACGAGAGATGGCTGTTTTTTGCTGAGGAGTACACTATACTGCCGTAGTCTAACTTTGACTGTATCAGGCTTTTATAGATCATAAGAAGTGATTTTCTATCATCTCCCCAGGTAGTTTACTCAAGAACTTCCATTAAGTTCATTCTTTTTAGGCAGTGCACCTTGAGGTATTTGATATGTTCAACCCAGGTTAATTTATGGTCAACCACCATTCCAAGAAAATGAACCTCATTTACAAATGAAATTTGTTGATTGTATAAGTACAAATCAGAGAACGGGCTTGAACTTCTTTTTCGGCTAAAAAGAACACATCTCGTTTTGTTTGTTGAGAAACTTAAGTTGTTTGTTTTTGCCCAGGATTCCATTTTAATAAGAGTGTTTTGTAGAAGCCTATTTGCTCATTGGATATCTCTAAACCTCAGAAATATTTGAATATCGTCTACTAATAGGAACCTGCTGATTGTTGGGGGAATCTTGTCCACAATGGGATTAATTCCGATAGCAAATATTAAACAGCGTAAGACACTACCTTGAGGAATGCAATTATAGATTGCTTTTCGGCTGGATACCTTGTTCCGTATTCTTACCTTTATAGATCTATTTGATAAGAATGCTTGAATAAACTTGGGCAGTCTCCCTCGAAAGCCCCACTCAAACAATGTCTTAAGATTTTGACTTCTTTTTATTGTGTCATATGCCTTTTCGAAGTCAAAAAATATCCCTATGGCTTCTTTTCCTTCAATAAATGAATTTAAAATTTCAGCTTCCAGAGAGACAAGGTGGTCCGTTGTAGATTTGGATTGTCTAAAGTCACATTGAACCGCTGAAAGAAGATTGTATTTTTCCAGGGTCCGTATAAGGCGTTTATTTATAATCTTCTCCAGAAGCTTGCAAAGACAGCTTGAGAGGGAAATTGGACAATAATTGTCAATAAAGAGCTTGTCTTTTCCAGGCTTTGGCAAAGGTATAACTATTGTTTCTAACCATTCCAATATTATTGGAATATATTATTGTAGACATGGAGGAGTATTGATTTAAACTCTGGGCTGAAATGCTTAATCATGGTGTTGTGAACTTGATCATTTCCTGGAGATGTATCTTTTAGGTCTTTTATAGCTGAATTGAGTTCTTGGTAGGTTATGAGGCTATTGTAGTCTAGTTGGGAATGTTGGCTAACTGGGTCTTCAGAAAAATCTAAGATTTGTGGAGATTGTGTATGATCAGCTTTATCAAAGAAGGTATAATTATTTCACAAAGTTATTCTTACGAATCGTACACGGATTTGCATATTGACCTGCATAACTTTTATAAAAGTCACCTCTCGAGTCCGACTTGAATAGCTTGATTTCTTTACAAGGAATCCTTAAAGTGTTATAGTTTATTTTACTTATAACAATTATTTGAATGGTGTTCAGATCCTTATAAATTATGTCAAAGGATATTAATAAAACATTATTATTAGAAATGTATATTTATATAAACATATTTGTGTACATTTCTACATTTGTTATGTGCGGTTATATATTTTTTACTTATGTATAGACTGTTTAGAATTTTGAACAACAAATACCTTAGTACTTTAACATTAACGTCCTTGTATTTAAAAATAACAGTTTTTTTTTGTTTTGTTCTTTTACTTCAATAACTAAATTTCCATACAAATATTTCAAAAGTTTGTACATTCTGTAGTATTTTGTTAGCTGAAGGGACTGTTGTAAGGGCATTCAAAGAGAAGTTAAGTAGAGCGATATGGACTTCTCTGGAACTCTCTCGGAAAGAGATTTCTCACAATACAGAGGTAGATATGTTAACGGGCGAGTTACCTCTATCTAGCTACAATTCCAGGTCTCCCTTAATAAGCTCCAGCTATCAGTTTGAAGTCGATTGAATCATCTGGATTGGAAATGTATTTTTTATATCGATTAGGTGGGTAGAAAGAGTTTTTTTTTAGTCCTTTAAAAACCATCTAGTTTACATTTTATCATGTGTAAATATATTTTACCCAAGGTAGGGAATTCTTGGGATGTGTTTATTTAATTCTACTACACACACTAGAGAAGGTGTGTGGGCATCACACGAATAACGCCTACTGATTTTATCTCATTTACTTATAAATGACGCCTAACCATAGATCTATGGAATACCAATGGCAATAGAAACAGAAGTGCAGAAATAAAAATAACTAACTATTCACTATGAGATTGAACCTGGGGTCTTCGGCTAGTTCAGTTTTCTAATGTTATGAGTTAAGTTCCCTTTTATGGACGATAATAGGTGTAATATGTAATAGTATATCTTTTTCAGTCGATAAATGTTTTGAGAAAACTTTAAAAAAAATTACTAAACAAGTGAATATCAAAAACAAAAATTCGTGATATCTTGATTACAAATAGTATTCAGTAAAATTTTATTGAGCATGAAAAGAGAAAAATAACATTTTTAACATTTACATTTTATAAAAATTTTATGAAATACGCCCAAGACAGATATTTTGTGGTACCATTATCTCCCCAAGGCAAATGTACATATGAGAATCATGACTTCCTTCTTTTAGGCGTGGAAGTGCAAATCTTTAAACTTAAATTCGATGATTTCTGACAAATTAACCTGTTTTTAGGTCTAATTGTATGCTAAAATGAGGTACTCTACAAAGAATTTCGTTTTACTTAGCTCAATTCCTCCCAAAGGTTTGCCAAAAATAGAAATTTAGATGATTCGAGATTACAGCCAAGTTTTCCAATTTCCGAACTCTACTCTTCAGTTCTTACATAAACCTAGTAACTCTAGAACTCTATAATTCAATAAAATGTAAGCACCTCTCATATAGTATCATTCATTTAAAACCAATATACTTTATGTTTCAAAGCTAAGCAAAATATTACGCCCCCAGCTTTAAAATTTTTTTTTAACCTGCGATTGCCACTGCCAATAATTATGGCAAAAGGTTTGAGCTGCTAAATTTCTTATTTACTGTATATGTTTTGTGTTATCTAAAAAGATCATATATATAATCTTCTTCGTGTATCCAAACGAATCATGCTCATCTCTGCAACACGTCACCCTATTTACCAAGCCAGTATTTTTTTCCATTTGTATTTCTAGTCTTATAATATCGCATATATAAGGGAACAATATATGACGAATTTATATTCTAGTACAAAGTTTTCTGATTAATATTATAATTTAGTGGAATATTATCATTCCTGGAAACCCTTAGCAGGTGAAAGGGCCAGAAGGGACGCCCCCCACTCCTCCACTCTGTACGTCACTTGCTACCTGAGAAGTCTTTCTGCAATTGGTTGGAGCACTGCATAAGCTGTCCTCTTACTTACCCCTTCCACTCTAGAGTTAAGCTACCCTTCACAACCGTCTTCAGTCGTAGTGCCCCACTCCTCACTGACTTCTACCATTTCGGCTAGTTTAGTGTTTCGAAGCTATTTTAGCACCTTCTCTTCCTATAACTTTTGTGTCGATTTGCCTTTTTCAAAATGCCAGTGATAGACATTGAGAAGTTAATTATTGAAATACAAAAACGGCCTTGTCTGTGGGACAACAGAATTAGTGTTTACACCAACAAAATACTGAAGACACAGGCGTGGACTGAAGTTGCTCAAGAGGCATGCAAAAATTATGATCGACTTGAAGAATTCCGGAATCGAGAAGCTGGTAAGCAATTATTTCATTTCCAATTAACTTAATTTGAGAATTATTTCGATTCTTTTCTCTCTTAAATTGTGTCTGTGTGTGTTTGGAGTAAGGGGGTTGTGTGTGTATACACTGCTTTTTTAGTTGCTTATAGGTATCTAAATTAATATAAGTGCGACCAATGCACGTTAATTGACATTTATAAATGGCTAAATTCTATAAAAAAATATAACTTCGAGACGGCTAAACCTGCCAACCTCACACTTCCTTTCCTGTGTGAAACATGTTGGAAACAAGTATTTTGTGTTGTTAGTATATTTTTTATAACTTTTAATTGAAGATTATTGTAGAGAAGTACCTAATAGAATGTATTTTTGAATTCTAAGTATATGAACTATTTTAGCGGTTATTTTTTTTTTTTTTTTTT
>KZ808702.1:25829-37801 GCA_000696205.2 Oncopeltus fasciatus | reverse complement strand
TTATTTTTTTAATTATTCGTTATAATATACTAATTAAAAAATAATTACATTGATTTATTATTGCTAATGTGAAATAAAGTATATAATTTTATTGTACCCCTACATACACATAAACACAAACAGAATATCAGAAAAAATCGCACTCTATCCATAAACTATTAATCATCTTTATCACCACAAAATAAAGTAGTTAAGAACATTCAAAATATTCAGTACGAAGAAAGAATACGACAGATTCGTGATTGTGTATGAAATCATTTTTTTTATCGGTAGTGATTATTTAAAAAATATTGTTTTTGTAAGTTTAAATTAAACTTAAGTTAATGGGGGAATGTTCTACTAATCATTTCACAATAGTTTATTTTCTTAGCTGTTTACGTGTACATATCTTAAAAGATGATTTATTATAAAAATGACAGAAAATGGCTTTTCTTTTTTTTTTATCCTCGTATTTACCAAAATATCATGAAGAATTTAAAATTATAACAATGAAGAAATTCAGACCATTTATTTTTTCATTCACTAAAGTAAACATTTATTTTTGATTATTATTTTTCAATCTTCATAATTCGATTTTCAAGGAATATAGATAGAAGAATCTGAGAAATTTATAGAGTTTGGTTTAGGCAAAGAAAATATTTCAACCACAAAATAAATTTAAAAAATACATCTAAATATGGAATTTCAGACCAAGTCTCTTTGTAAAGCGGTCCATTTGATAATAAATAAGTACATACAAAAAAAATATTACTTTCAAATTACACTTAATTTATTTCCTACGAAAAATTAGATTTTAACACATTTGTGTCAAGAGGGCGCTAACACTAAGCCGGTTTTTGTAATCGACTTCAAGGCACCTACTTAAAAATTTTAACACTTAATTTAGTTCCCACAGATTGGTTTAAATTAAGTGTTAAAATCTCATCCTGATATTTGTCCTGTAAACCGCGATCAATCTTATATGGTGATAAATTGCATAATAATTTCAACACACTTACTCGCATAATTTCAAACTGTGCACACTGAGATACAGTCTAAATTTCAAACATCATCAATATGAGATGAACCGTTTCCAAGATACTGGATATTATATAAATTTATATAAATATAGATATTCTTGTAACTGTTATTGCAGACTCTGTCAGGAACCATGTATTTGCAGGCACAATCACGTTTCAGTTTCTAATTTATGTGCTTTGCCGCTGTTGCAATTTTATAATTTTTATTTAATTTATTAAATTAACTCCAATGCTGATTCTCGATCAAGCTAATATAAAGTTAGGCTTTACATCAATAATTTAAATTATTTATTTAAAACGCCAAGATATTTCTTATGTTGCATTATTTGATTTGATTTTCGAGTTCTGCGTTAAAACAAAGCTTAATATATTAAAATAAATTTACGTACATTTTACTTTTTTAGAAATATATAGCATATAGGTAAACTAAAATTTATTTAGCAGTGACAAGAATTGAGTTTTTATTTAAAATTCCTTATGTTCAAAAAAGAGAAAATTATGTCCTGAATGAAAAGCATGTTTTAGTACATTCAAATATTTCATTTCGTTCAACTTTTTTTTTCTTTTTCTTTTTTTTTTTTTTTAATGGGCAGCAACAGAATCTCTAATGACTATAGTAATTAATAAGTATCATACCTTCTACTATACATCTTCATTGGTTTCTGCAAACCTTCTTCTGTTGGCGAGCGCTTTCGGACATTGTACATCTTCTTGGCCGAATACATGTGTTCACTGTCACTGCCTGTATTCAACTTCAAGAGTTTGAAAGATTCTTAGATGGTTTGCAGAAACCAATGAAGACAGATAATAGAAGGTATGATAGTTATATATTCATTGGTAGTGATAATAACCCTTTAGAGTAATTACTAAGACCTGTAAAATAATATAAAATTAAAAAATATTAAATATGAACTATTAAACAACATTGTTATATATTTACTTAATTATTGAAGTTTCTAAGAGAGAGGAAAAAAACTGAAAAAAAAATTATTTTATTATATAATTATTAAAGTACGGGAATACGGATTTCTGGTGATTAAGGCACTGGACCCCTGAGTCAAATATCCTTGGTTCACTGCTCGCTATTCACAGTTGTTGCATTCTCTATTCTGTGCTTCTGTTTGTAATGCCCCAAAGGATTCCTCCTTTGCTAATAGGGAACACAAAGCCCTATTCGGGAACCATTTCCTTTCCCTATATTGCCATGGGACGAGAATTAATACGTCAGTATACTTCCATAACATGTAATTCCCCCATTGGCCTATATGGCCTGCCTATTAATGCTCTAAATAAGCCTAAATATTCATAAAAATAAAATAACAATAATTTCTTACAAGTGATGAGGAGTTATGAATAAAAAACAAGCCTAATGAAGGGCTTAAGTAAAGTCAAATTACCTTGCTTTAAGTAAAGAAGGCCTTTAAAGTTAGAGCGGTAAGTTTGAGTATAATAACGTGGAGAGAACTTCATTAACCCCAATAACCCCATTACGTTATGTAAAAATCTTATTTTTTATTAAACATAGGCTAACCAATAAAACTGAACATTATAGCTGGCTATATGTATTTATTTATAATTATTGTTTTTATTTGAAATATTCAGTTCAATCACCCCATCCAATCAGATGTTTATTCCCTTCAGAGGTGTAAACTCTTCTTTCCGGTATCTTTATTCTAGTAAATTTCCTGTAATTTTTTTTTTTTTTTATGCCTCTCCAATCCTAATTTGAGAAAAGGATAAATAAGAAATATCAAAATATATATATACATGTATATATATGTGTGTGTGTGTGTGTTTGNATTATATATATATATATTTATTTATATTTATATATAATTGTATTTTCCTCCCTTTCAACTACTTAAGGATTATAGGGTGAGAGGGATCTCTACAGGTTAACATCCTATTCTAAGCACCCATGGCGTGGAACAAGCTTTTATTTATAGATAAAAGATTGCTCGGGGCGGGATTTGAACCCAATTTGCTTCAGGCTTGCGAGACCCGAACGGATCTCCTGTGTTAACCTGGCGCCTCTATTTGTTTGTTTACAAAAGCATTTAACATACATGAAAAGAGACTGATAAGCGAAGAAGAGAAGGTTATCACGCCAGTAGAACTTATCAGGGGGGAATGGTCGACCTCAGCTGCCGAAACAGACGCAAAGAGGAGATACTAGGGCTAACGAAATTGATTCAAGCCAGAGAATATATTTCATGTAAGAAGCGATATGCCATTTAAAGCGTTGATCCTCTTTAGACAAAGAACTAATGACGCTCTATTTACTCTGCCCGAGGATTCCTCAAAGCACTCTAAGCGTCGCGGTCCTGCGAATTATCATATCCTGATTGAGGAAGTTCAACCACTCCACCGTTTCTGTGTATTCATGAGGTGGGGATCAGTTCGCGATTCACCCTCCCAAACACCTGCCTTAAGTCCGGGGGGCTAAGCCGGCAACCTGTAATCCCCACTGTCAACAAGGAATTGCCATGGAAACCCGACCTCTCTCCCCACCCCTATTCCCAACAAAACAGCCCTTGTGTCTTATATCGAAATTGATAGAAGCACTGAACGATATCACCGCCCAACTGATTCAGGAACACTCCGTCACGCAGGAGCTGTGAACCTAAACGGGCTTCTCTTGAATCGGTAGATATGAATATAAATAAAAGCAGAAAAAAAAATTCGTACTTTGGAAATGACAGTGTCAAAGGAATGGCTCATAAGATTTACTCTGGGCTTTTCAGGAGGGAAGGCTTTCCTAAACAAAATCTTTCCTAATGAGATACAAGAAATGCAAAGGAGTTGGAATAAAAAAATTATACTACCTCAGCCAGGACTCGAACCAGGGTCTCCTGCTCTCCGGGCAAGTATTCTGACCCCTACACCACCGAGATAAGCTAGATGACCTCTCCAACTCCCCGGACTTTACTCCGAGTCTAAACCCCCGAGTAAGACGAATATATCATCTTATGCTTGAAGTAGCTTCAATTATCGGCTATTCGTTAGACTCTCGTTACTGATTTCCGATATTTATTTTTTAAATAATGATTCTCTTCATGGTATTTAATCCCACATTAATTTTATATATTCCATAAGAAGATTATTGAGAGTGGTATTATTGGTCACCTTTTTTCCTCTTGCCATTGTAATTTTGTCTTTTTTTTTTTTTTTTTTTTTTATAAAGGTAATTCGCTTAACAACTGGTATTCCTCAGGGTGGCCTGGGTGGGATTTGAACCCACAGTGTCAGGATTATCCTATGGTTATACATTAGATAGGTAGTAGATATTTTTAAACAAGTTTGGTTATTTTAGATAGTGTTGTGAACTTTTGATTTTTTTTCTTTATTTTGTTTGACAACTAGGATGAGATACTTGGATGGTTAATGTATATATGTAAGATAAATTACAGTTGTAAGAAAATAAACTTGGAGGGATCTTTTACTCTGCCAAAGTTTAAAACAGAAACAAATAGATATTTCTAGATTGGGTTTTTTTCATGAAACTAGGTTCTAAAAAAAAGGACACTTGTACTTATCTTGTATAAGAGTANGTTATCTATATATATTCACATTCCTATACTTGACTATTACAGTATTCTGATGATCCTCTTTCTTCATTGAGAGTAATGGGAGTTTATGGGAAATATAAACGGTAGAAAAATTAATTTAATTTTTTATTCTGTATACTAAGTCTAGTCGGTACTTTCGATAAACTTCTTATCTGAAATAACAACAAAGATAGGTATTAAGATTATAAATTTTGGTATTCTTCTAAATATATTCCTTTTTCCTTCTCAGATTTTTAATTTTGAATTCTTCTAAGGTTGAACAATCAAACGCAAAAATATCCAATTTTATTTGAAATTTAAAAAATAAAAGAGTCGGCCCAACACTCTAAACTTTCTAAACATTTTATATTTATTTTGTTTTGCACATTTTATTTTTTCCTATCGCTATTATTTATTAAAGAAGATATTTAAATTTCAAATTATTGTTTTCCTTTAAATCTCCATACCACGACTGATATCTGTCATTATCATACTAATCATATGTTTTTCAAAAAACAGTACATAATTTGGTTTCATTATTTTTTAAATTGGTGACGCTAACGTGTCTAATGTCTTTTGAAATGCCTAAAATGACCAGTTAAGAGTGCTAACATTTTTCATTTTATAAATATATACATATATATAGGTTTATCCTTATTTTATTTTTAGTTCAAAGGATAATTCTTTTTTTTTTTTAACCAATCTTTATTTTATATCTGATGTGAAAATTAGCAAATCAAGTAGTAATAGTTTAATTCTTAACGTTAATGAATTTAATGAACTACTGAAAGTGATAATACACTTCTGTTTGCATTTGAAAAGTATGAAAAACGTGAAATCGTTCCGATTTTTTATAATGCATGAAAATACTTCAAATTTGCAATTTCTTTGAACTGAGAAAAAAAAAACACAGCATGTGTTAATCCTTAGATGATTTTAGTTGGGGTTCGGTCAAGGTGGATCCAAAAAACACAAATTTAAAAAATGTATTTTTTTTTAATAAAGGATTATCTGCCAATGTTTCGGCTTACATTGCAAGCCATCTTCAGGGCTATCATGAAGATGAGAGAGGACGTCCTGTCCATAAGTTCACATTTCCATGACTGAGCAGCATGTGTTAATCTTCATTATTCTAACAAAACTTTATTAGAGTTATATTGTAATTATTATGAAATGTATTATATGCCCAAAATTAAAAACAAATATCAATATTTATTGCAACTTAAGTTTTAACTAAATATCTAATTTTATGAGTTTTGTTTTAAAAGATATTAATTTCCGCCCTTTAACGATAAGACTATAGATACATTTCAACTACACAAATACACAGATTTATGCAACTATATAGTAAGTAGGGAAAATAGCTGGATTGATCAACAGCAAGTGGTGGTAATATTTATGAAGGTTACTTGAGGTTTCGCTGAAAGGTGGTAAGTAAGGCTCCCCCTTAACGAACCATCTCACCCCTCACTGCCTTGCGATCCAAGTTATGTCAGTACCCACATTCCTGCTGGCTATAACCTCAGCGGACAACAAGTGGAAGGTTATACAAGCGAAAGCTCTCCAATACAAAGCCGACACGGCTAAATGCACTAATCTCGTGTGTACAGGTTAGTAATTCCTTGAGATCGACATTCGTCACTTCTAACTTATAGTAATGTACTTCACAGCTCCATAAGTGATTAGCGTTTGTAATTTCTTCTCTATGCTTCTGTTTGTATCATTGGTTCTGCTCAGTGTAAACAAAGCCAGTAACTACAATATACATATATGTATACTTACCTATGAATTATGAGTTTTGTTTCTCTGTGGATTTCCAGACAGGTGCAAGAAGGCCGTTAGTAAAGTTAGCTTTCTATGTTTCCCAGTAATTTCTGTGGAAAACCCGCTTGGAATTTCTTTTTCCTGGGGAAAATACCATGTTGAAGGTGAGGCAATTAACCTGAATTTCTACAAAGCCTAAATGTTTCTGTTACAGTAATGCTTTGTCTGGTTGGGAGTAACAGATTTTATTTCTAGGTTATTTTAAGTAAGTGCGGTGAAGATCTTAAAACTTGTGCCCTTCAAGAAATCTGCTAAGAATGCTGCGGTCATCTTTTCCATCCACGCACCTTCTGATCAACAAAAATATGTCTAGAGCATCTATTTATTCACGTGAAGACGAATTCAGTGATATGTCTAAAATATAAGAAAGCCATACATTACACTAAATTATAACAGCATATATTTTGTACTAATACTGACTGGGCTCCATTTTTTATAACTGATGGTCGTGTAGCGGTCATCCAAAATTTTATTTAATATGCCAGTCATTTAACATTTCGAATAATAAAATTGATAGTTTCTCTGTTATCTCTTGGTTATCGGTGGTTCTTGTAGTAATCCTCTATTATTTAATAGCTCAGAACGATAAAAGAACCCAAGTACTAAAAATGTTAAAAGTAAATGTATTAAAAATGTTTAAAAAATAATCAATATCTGATAGATGCATAGCAATAACTCAAATCAATAATACATTTTAAATGTTCCATTCCCATTCTTCAATGACCCTAAGTGGTTAGAAGGGTGATTTAATAAAATATTTTTTAGCATTAAACACTTATTTAGAAATTACATCCTGCACAGCGTTCATCTTGAAATGTGCTCTAAATTAATATAATAAATATGTACAAATAAAAAAATAATGCACAATATAGTTAAAATAAAAAATATACATACACAACTTAAANAAAAACAAAAAAAAAAACAGTTCTAGTGAATAAGGATTTTATTTTCCCTAATGAAATTGAAAAAATAAAACGTAATCATCAACATTCTTAGTTATTTGAAGTCCAAATATGTAACAAAAATGTATACATTAAAAAATCATCAAAACATCAGCATGAAATAGCAATGATGAAAGGTTACCCCAAAGATTGCTAATAGATCAACAGTGTGTAAATTAGAGAAAACAAATTCTACTTTCTTCACGTAGGCTTCCCCGGTCTTTCATAAATAATTCTTCCGGGTTTGACCATGTAGTAAAGTTTTTTTCTAGCCAAGCTTTCACACGTCATGTTATTGCTTCTTCATTTTACATTCAGCCTTGAAGAAGCCATCAAATGATGTGCGAAAACTGGGTAAAAAACAACCTTCCAACATGGTCAAGCACAGAGAAATTATTTATGAATAAATTATGTTTTGTAATACGTGAAATGCGTCCATTAATGTCAGCATAGCATCTATCTTTTTATATAAAGGATTTTGTAATTGGACAGAAAGATGGATTCATTATGTTGAATTGAGGCAAAGTTACTCATAAAAAAGGGTTTTCACAAATTATTTGTAGCTTTTTACAAACAAAGAAATGAGTTGTCATTTTCAAGAGCCAAGAACTCATTTTCAGTGCTCATGAATCTCAGCATAAGTTTTTTCTAAAGAAAACAGTTACAAAGCCATTTCATGGATTTTTATTTCCTCTTTAACACACACATACATCCAAAGTTACCTAACCGGTAGCACACACATGTTTAACAATTAACAACCGCAGTCGTCGATCATATTTCACAAATTTGATAGAAAGAATTAAATAATTATTTATTCTCAGTTGTCTTCTTAAACATATTCTCCATTTCGATCATTGAGTTCAAAATAGCATGCCGTCTTGTCCCGCAAAATTTAATTTTTATATTTTTGCGATAAGTTGCTTGAAATTTAATATTGAAAACTAAGTCGGGAAAAGTGAACCTAATTGAGTGAGCCTCAGTCCTAATTAGACAAAGTTTAAAATATAATTATATCAACTAGAAAGATCCCTAACTTTTCTAAACTTTCAAATCGAAATTGTGTAAATTTTTTTTAATTTTTTTTTTTACTTTATAACTTCTCCCATGATATCAATATATCATGTTTGGCATATTATGTTCTTCTATTTTTTTTATTTTTTTAAGTCCAGTAAACATTTTTTTTTATTGGGAGAATTCTTTTTATTGTATGCTTCTGAAGAGCAGAATTATGATATTTGATAATGGTAATAATTGGAAAGGAAATACTTCATTTGTCTGGAAAGTCAGTCAGCGGGAATACAATCAGCGTAAAAAGACTCCCACGAAAAAAATTCGTAAAAAATGCCGATTACCTATATTTCCTTAAAGTTAAACATAAAACTTTATTTTTTTCTTATGACTAAAATGATCGTACAGCAACAAACCATCAGGAGAAATATCAAGTTATATATAGACCGTTCATAAGTAGAAGAGGGTGGGGAGGCACTCAAACCTCCACGCTAAACTTCTAAATATCTGCCTTATTTAAGTTGGTACTTGGAAATTTCTCTTATAACATAAAAGCAAGTAATTCGAATTTTAAATGTACTGTATTATATAGCATTTTTTATAGGCCCTCTTTCTATTCAAGACCCCCATTTTTTTAAAGACACCGTGAAAAAATTCTAAAAAATAATAAATAAAATGTGCAAACCTATCAATGATCAGAGCTATATGTTTAAATATATTCGTGTATTCAGTCATAAAATAATATGATGAACTTAAATGTTATAAACTTATATTAACCAATTAACATTAAAATTGTAGAGGAAACTTTTAGGATTATGTCAAAATGTTATGAATCTTTAAAAAATTATAATTTTTGACCATTTCGGCCTGAATTTACTGGAGCAGAGATACTGGAGTGGACGCAAGGTTGGCTCATGGGATTCGTTCAAGAATCCTGACAATGCGGGTTAAAATCCCGCTCAGGACAAGCTTTTATCGAAAATAAAAGCTTGTCCTGAGTCATGGGTGTTTAGAACAGAATGTTTACATGTAGATAGCCCTTCCCTCTATAAATTAAGTGGTTGAAAGAGAGGCTAACACACCAAAAAAAAAATGCAGGAAGCACACTGGAACTCGTTACTGTTCAGCGAATATAAGCGTACAGGAAAATACTTTATGCTGTATTTAACAAGATTATAATCCATCAGCTTTAAGGGGGGTTTAAAAGAAGTTTAAAATTGCTCTAAATGCCAAACAGTTATCATTCTTTTCTGTTTAAGCCCTTTTGACTAACACATTGAGCTATACATTTTTACTTTTCAATATTTTCTTCACATGACGGTAATCCAGTATAACTGTTATTCTGTAGATAAATGGTGTGTGCTGGAGAGAATGGAGGTCTGAGCCAATATAATTACACATTATATAAAATCTTGAGTGTCCGCTACTTACCATCAATCAATGGCTATCAGTATGTTTTCTAACGAAATATAATATAGATACATATTAAAGTGAAGCACAGAATAATTCGTCTGTTTCAAGTCAAGAATTGCGTCTCTTTCTGTTAATTAACCATAAAAATGGTTTCTATTTGCACCTAATTAAAAATTTACTATGATCAAGACAAGCTGAATTAACTTGAGTTAAAGTTCATTCATCACAAGACAAAAAAAGGTGGAGCCTCAGTGTACAAAGAGGTTCCTCTAACAACCGATAGATTGCAGCGCATTCCAATGCTGACTTTATTATGACGAATCTTCGTTCTCCAAGTTCATTGCTTTTTATTTCAACATTAGCAAGTCTACTATCAATGTTAATGTCATTAGAAGATTGGATTCTTTTGGATCATTGCTACAATTATTCACTTATATAACAGTTGAGTAGAGCTAATTGTAACTTAAGTAAGTAACCTTACTTCTAAGCGATTTTAAAGTAAATTAAAGTTCCAATAAAACTCTTGAGGCTAGCTCCTTTTAATATTAATGTAAGATTTTATTTTTTTCTCCCTCACTCCCTCTCCCTCTCTCACACACTCTCTCTCTCTGTCTCTCTCTCTTTATATNATATATATATATATATATATATATATATATATATATATATATATATATATATAAATGTATATATAAATATGCATTTATAAGTGTGTGTTTTAGTGTGTATGTGTGTGGTTTAGTCTATTTATAAATGCAATCATAACTATTTATTATATTTTAGGTTTTGACACAATGGGCATTATATTTTTATGAGTTATGTATTATTTTGCTTCATTATTTTTGGAAAATAATTAAAAGATCATAAATACATATAAACTACAAGAGTTATCAACGATCTCTACTCTAAAGATGGGACTATTAAATTATAAAATTCATTCATCAATGAAAAAAGTTACTATATTTCTATCAAGACTAAAAAATGCAGGTTGGGTATATTCTTTAACATTAACATTAACTTAATATTCTCTATATATTCTCCTATATTAATTAAAAATTACCAATAATAAATAATATAGAATATATAAGAAAGAAGTTGTAGTCTTAGTGGAGGGGGAGGATGGGTTCTCTACAGTTAGCATATATGAACAAGAAAACAGGAATAAGGGTTGGAGGGGAAAATTAGCAGAGATAACGAAGGGACTCTGGACATCGGAAATGTATAGATAAGGCGCCCTGATCGAGAGGGTGTGTTAGCCAAACTGGAAACTCCTGATAAAAAGTTTATCTTCCTCAGAACTGAGAGATATACCTGTTGAAAATTCTACCTTTTTCTGTGTCAATGGTAGGCATTCAGATCGGTATCGGTGCCACATGTAAATGGCTGGATAAAAAATGTGTTGTTTCTCTGCTTTGTCGACGTGGCTTTGTTTGTTATGCATAGAGACATCGCCAATATTGAGAACAGTACACTTTGGTGCCTGGTTGTGCTATGGTGTTACGGGTTCAAATCGCGCCTTGGGTGACATTTCATTCATCAAAAAACGAAAGCCTGACCAGAATCTAGGGGTGGTTAGAACAGGGGGGGGGGGCAACCAGCAATATGCCCTTCCATCAATTTAATTAAAAGTAAAAAAAAATTAAAAAAAGTACGCTTTAACAAGGTTAAAATTATTTCGCCGATGTGTATGTAAACAAATTCGTAAAATATCATGTCTCACACACACACACACACTCTTACTCACAAATATGTGACTGCACACGCTAAAAAAATAGAGAAATGCACATGCACCATGTTTCGTTCAAAGCTGCCTCTATTACAAGCTGTATTGACGAATAATTTTGAATTTGCTTTCCAAATCGTAGTTATCGAACGAATATTACAGTAATTTATGAAGCTCATTAAAGCTTGTGCTAACAAGATTTTTTTTGGTTTTTTTTTGTTTTTTGCTGTGTTAGCCTCTCTTGCAACCACTTAGAATCGTTGGAGGGAGGGGCTATCTACAGGTTGTCACCCCATTTTAAACACCCATGGCTCAGGACAAGCTTCTTTATTATATATAAAATATTGACCTGGGCGGGACTTGAACCCGCGGCGACAGGATTGCGAGACCCGTACGGAGCTAAAACGTTTGAATTTGGAATTTGGAAATCGCACTAATTGACCAAGGTCAGCATCAGGATTAAATTATACAAAAAAAAGTAGAAGAATATATATAT
>KZ808701.1:128752-141349 GCA_000696205.2 Oncopeltus fasciatus | reverse complement strand
TATATATATTATACACAAGCACACACACACTCTTCAATTCTAATTTTATGTTATAGCTCAAATGATATAGCTAATCATTATTGTTACTTACTCTTTTATTATGTATTTCTTTATATGAACTGCTTGTATTTACCTCTTTTTTATGTGTGCATACGAATACTCATACTTCTTATTACAACTAATTCGGGCTGCCAGTTTATGTAAATTAAGCACTATTTTTCTTTATTATTTAGAAAATGAAAATAAAAACACTTATATCCAAGTCATGATGATAATTCTGGAAAAGTTATCCCACATTTCATTATTAATTTGAATCGTATAGGGAGCTAGAAAAAAATACTCTCTACCTCAGCCAGGGATCGTACACGATTAATGCACACATCCGGATAGGAGGGGACCCGGGTTCGATCCCTGGCTGATGTAGAGAGTTTTTTTTTCTGCCTTCTGTACGTTTTAAATTAATAAAAGCACTTATCTATCCCAAAAAATATCCATGGGTAATATCTTCCTAAATTTATTTTATATATACATATATAATATGTATGATAATTAAGTATTTGATTCAAAAATTAAGTAAGCATTTGTACAGAGTAACCATTAGAAAACACTAATGTCTCATGAAACTCTGTAAAACTTTTATATTTTTATCGTAATCTTTAAACATTTTCTAAAGAGATTTAATTGTTTTAAAATTTGCTATGTATATTGGGTGACATTTGTAAAAATAGGGATTTATGGAAAAATATAGTTTCAAGTGAAAATGCAATTCCTCTTCTAAATTAATTAAAATATGTATATAGAATAAATTGAAACCTAATTGTGATCAATATTTTTTAAACAGCTAATATTATAATGAGGCTTATTTTCGACCTTCTTGCCCTTAAGATCAATAACATAGGAGAACAGTGGTGTCATCAGAGTAAGCTAGTTCATTTATTTCAACACACATGATACAGTAAGGGTTGGTGAGAGATAAGGCAGGTTAGGGAAGGTTACTGATAAGAAGACTTACGAGCGTGGTAAGGGACGCGGAGAGGCTCAGAGTTCACCCGTCACAACTAGCACAGACCGGCCCGGACACTGGCTCACTACTGACTGGTGGTCCTCCCCACCACGACGAGACTTCCAAGGACGATAGAGGTCTAGATTTGGTACACTGCCTTTCCGCACTGACTCTGCCCCAACTCGCGGCTTCGGGGCGGAATAGCAGCACCGATAAGGAGTGATTATGTGGAGGGGGGGGGAGATATGGTGACCCACATTCACACTTGCCCCACAAACACAACAAATGTACTAGCTAGATCTCAACAGTCACCCACACGAGTGAATATCGCGCGCTCTCAGGACACAGATCTTCCAGTAATAACCTTATCCTACAAGTAGGACTCGCAGGAGTGTCAACTAAACAGGTTTCTCACACGCTACGGGCATATACGACAATGTATGACTAATTCCATGTTTAATGGCGTAAAGAAAAATTCAATAAGATAGCGAACCTTGCTTAGAACGATTGGAACTAACTTAATACGAGCTCTCTGTAAAAGTATCACTAATAAAAAAACGTAAAACTATAAAGATAATTTACTTCTATTAATATTGGTAACAATGATGATATCCAACGAGTCACTCCATTCAACAATCATCTCCTCGCAATGGTTACGGCAGACTCCACTCTCCCTCCACGCCCCTGCCAGTCTCAAGATCGGCAGTTGTTTAAATTACAAATTTTTACACACATTGATCCCTCCGGCATATGAGATAAATTCAAGTCACTGCACTACTTGGAAAAAAAAGAAACTATCTCTCTTACTTACCAAGGCAGCTCTATAATCCACAAACGTTCTCATTATTGACATAAGGCTGTACACTTTGTCTGTTTTGGGTCTTTATCTCCTCTAAAACCTCCCTTTATGGACGCTGTAACAATACATTTGACGAAATCCTTTTTTCCTTACAGCCATAGGGGTATCCTTTCTTGATAAATTAAACAGACCTCCTGCATCCTGCCGGTATTCCTTCCCCAGCCCAAATATCATCAATGTTCGTGCATGTTCCCAACTAGACATACTCCTCTAAAGCAGTTTTGTCTAAATGAAATCCGTTCCTTAGCTTCTCCAGTGACTCGGCCTTCCCTTCCTCGCCCGGTGTCTCCAGGATCTCTTCCAGAAGGGTCCGTTCTCTTAATATTTCTGCTCCCGCGTATGACCTCTCCTAGCTAAGTGACTCCTTCATAGACATGTAAGGTGTGTAAGATATATGTAACTTATTGAGGATATTCCGGAAGTCCTTCCCTTCTGTAACTTCAGCTTTAAGCAGTTCGGCTGTCTGAAGCTCACATGTACCTCAGTTGTGCTCGGTAAACATATTTTCTATGTTTTATGAAAGATTAAAAAAAAATGTTTACATAGTCTTAAACGTCGAAAATAACAAAAATTAGAAGAGGTAATTCGTTGTTGGCAAACCAGAAAAAAAAATGTGGTGTGTGCTCAAACCTTCTTTCTTAAATATCCATTCTCATAATGAGACTTTTTTTTAAATATTGTATTTTGTAGAAAATTAAAATTAAAATATTTCTCTGCTGAGTAAATATTTTCTATTAGAACATAAGGAAATTTTAAAAAAACCGAGAATATTGTTGTTTTTTAGAAGTTAATTGTTGACCGTCAAGTTTTACGAAGAGAGGATTGTCAGCAATTCGGTCTTGGTAGTTAAAGAATTAAAAAACAAATTAGTAAACAAAGAAGTTTTTATTTTACCTAACATTTCAGCCTAATTTCCAAGCCTTCATCAGAGTTGAATATGAAAAAGAAACATACAAAAATAATATAAAAACATGTTTATATACGATAATCTAACAAAGAAAAAAAAGAATATTCAGCCAGATCAAGGCCTGAAATTAAGGCCAAAACGTTGTTTAAAATAAAAAATTTGTTGATTACAAATACGTTTTTAATTCTTCAACTACCAAGACTGAATTCTTGGCAATCCTTTCTTCATTATTAATTTTTAATTTTGGATTTCATTCAAATACTGTGTACATTTAGAAAAGCCACAGCTGATTTCTAATGAACTTGGCTGACTTAGTATAAGCGTAGGTCGGGGACCTTGAGATGTCACCGATAGAAGCCTCTGAGTCACGATGGGTGATGCACAACTATTCAGGGACAACAGCAGGGAATGTCTCTCCTGCAAGGATACGTAGATTCCAGGCGAGAAGGAGTTCTCCAGGCTCCAAGAAGAACTATACATATGTGTCTCCAGCAGCAGAAACCTAACCTCTAACTCCATACAATTATTCTATCAGGGGACAGGAACATAACAGAAAATTTTAAAAAATCAAAAAATTTCTCTCATAGAAAGAACATGAACGACAAAGCATGGCTTTGGGAAATACAGGATACGATTCCTGAGTAACTGCTACTAGATCTATTCAAATGTAACAGTGACAAGGAACAGTGACCTTTTCAAGAAGGCCCTGGCCTCAAAGTACGCCCTCGTAACGAAACAAATACCACCCTATTTGGTCAACCGGGGATCACACCAACGCAGGAGTTGCGTAATCCATGCGAATTCCTAACCGTCAAAGTTATAAAAATGAATATCTAAAATTTCCATACCGTGTAAACCCCCCACAGCTGTAGAAAATATATTTTATCAATAAAAAAAATTGTTTTTATTTCATTGCTCTGAAACTAAATTTAAAACCCCTAAAAGAAAAGAAATAAAAATTACTTTCGCTTGATACTTTATGTAATCAACTGTCAACTATTATTGATGCAGATAGTGTATTATATGGTTTAGCACAATAAAACTCAACATCAATTTATTATATCAACGTTAACGTTAATCTCAACAAATATTTAATGATTTAAAAATCAAATTTGAAGAATCGTGAGGGGGGTTTAGCTGAACCGTCATTTTTAGAGCAGTAATTGTATTTCTTTATGAGATTTGGCATTTTGTTTTAAATTTAAAAAGTTTGTTATTCAGCAAAACTCAACCACTTGAAATAAGGGATTACCTGAATGTCAAGGTGGAGTGAAAAAAGTTTTCGGATTTAGTGGATTTAATATTTATTTCAGTGCAATGGAACTCGGGAATGATTTATGAGGAAAGATTAGTCAGCTATTCGGTCTTGGGAAATGAAAAATTAAAAACTGATTTGTACACATTATTATTAAACTTTTATTTATTTATTACATTCTGTTAAATAAAAACATTTTGTAATTTGATCACAATGAAGTAAAAATGACATTCAGTGACAATCATATGAGAAGAGAATGTGACCAATGACTGCACTCTCAAAGATTTGTAAACAAATTTTTTTTTTTTCATTATTTATTTCAGCCAACGTTTTGGCCTTAATTTCAGGCATTCATCAGTGATGAGTTAAAATTTAGGTGGCGTCTGGAGTATGTAGATAGGTAGGATCGGGTTTAGGGGCGATCAACCCTTAGATTATTACGCCCAGGAGTATGTAGGTTTGGTGTACCAGTCAGTAATCATGGAGTCGCCTTGGTTTCTGATTAGGAGTAAGTCAAGACATGGGGAGTCGATTGCCAGTTTTCTTGACACACTCCTAATCAGAAACCAAGGCGACTCCATGATTACTGACTGGTACACCAAACCTACATATTCCGGACGCCTCCTTCACTTTAACTCCTCCCTATCATCAAAAAATAAATGTTGCAAAAGCCTCATTTCCAGAACCTTTAACATCTCCAACAATATATTCCTCGACAAAAACAATAAACGCATAACATACATTCTTAACAAAAATGACTTTCCACGACACATAATACACAGACTCATCAATAAATTTTATAATTATCCTTCCACTCAACCCCCCCCCTTCCCCAGCGACACTTCCATGGTCTGTCAACTAGTTACCTCTAAAAATCAAGAAAAATTCGTTTGTTGGTTAAATAAATAATTATATTACATGAAATGAGAAATTCAAGTACAAAAACATTTTTTCATCAGCTGCAATACTAAGAAATTCGCTTAGTTTACACAGCTCCTGCGTGACAGACTATTTCATTCATAAGGACTTGTATCCTTGAAGCCCCATCCTCAAAGCTCAGACACTGTTTCCTACAGTAGGCTGTCTCTCTAAAAACGATTGTTAACAGAGACTAGAGCTACGGGTAACGGATAAAATGTAATCTGAGCTAGTCACGTACAGTCCCGCTAGTGGGGTTAGCTGGAGGGCAGGGAATGGAATAAAACCGCAGAGAACTGTTACTTCTTCACCGATATATACGCCTGTCACTGTAACAACTGTGACACCCAGTTCAAGTGATTCATATACTTCATTCACAGATCTACTTGTGTATAGACTCACTCTTATATGAATGGATCTAAAGCTTCAGTGTACCCCTACTGGAACACTACTGGGATGGTTTGGGCCCGATATCGTGGGATTTTACGTTTACGCGGAATCGATATTCCGAACAATCGGGAGAAACGAGGATTTTGTGTTCTACCTCATTCAAGACTAAAGAGAAAAGTCATAGAGATCCTCTGTTAATATCGATTACTGACTTCGAGTTTTGGCGCTTAAGAACCAGAACCAAGGTACAGTCTCGCTATCGACTGCTGGCTAGTGACGTCACTGTGGGAAATACATATACTGTATTGTTGAATTAAAAAAAAAAAAATTAAATCATGGTGTGTATGTGTGTGTGTGTATGTATATGGAGAAATAGAAAGAGTAATAGAGAGGATATGTGTACTCACAATAACAACAGTAAAATAAATTATTAAGATAAACATGTCTTGAGATCTAATAAACAACAAATACATTGGTTTTCTCCCGGGATAAGCTGAAGGATAAATATATATATGTATTTGTATTCAAGGAGAGTGCTAGAATGACATTCACCTCTGCAAGTCGTTTGCATGGGAATTAACGGCGGTGATAAACAAGACGAAAAGAAGGAATTACGTGACATTGACAGCTCGAAAGTTAATCACTAGATAAGATAAAGATGATTTATAGAGAGTATTACTGCAGCTTGCCTATGGATCCATAGAGTACATCTTTGTCCGTCATAACTTCAGAATCACAAACATTAAATCCAAGTTTTCTACTTCTCTGTAAACAAAGAGCCGTCTAACCTCGCTGAAATAACATATATAACCTATTTTTAAGGTCGCGCGGTTATAGAAACGAATAGTTCATTCGTTAATAATTAAGTTCTACGCAATATTTAAAAATATTGTCAATGACTGGATTAAGAGAAACATAAAAAAAAAAAAAAAAAAAGGGTCGTAGGTCCTATTTGCCCTTGGAATTTGGAATACGAATAGGCTAATGATGGAAATTAAATCTCACTTGAGTAGAGGATGGCACTAGGCAAGGAGTGTGCGCTCAAACTTTTTAGTTAATTCTCAAATATCTTACTTATTATGCGTCTTTCGTCAAATGTTTTATAATATAAAAAAATAAATATTTCATTCTAATGCAATTAAAATTAAAGTTCATTTAAGAGACAAAAATAAATAGTTTATTGAAATTGGTCTAAACTCCACCTACACATTCCTTCAACTTAGATTAAACAAATTTGTTTATAAACAATTAATGCAAAGGATTATAATAAGAAATCTAACTGTCTCAGCCAGAGATCGACCGGAGGTTTATACTCTCGACACTAGTGCTGGGAGTTTGATAAGTTATCTGGTTTGTCCCGGTGGTGTAATGGTAGCATTCGTGTCCGGGAAGCAGGAGATCCAGGTTCGATCACTGGCTGGGACAGTTAGATTTTTATTCTATTCCCTCGCATTAATAGTTTCAAATTTACGTGGGATAATGAACAACAACAAAATTAATATTTACTAATTTGTTTATATTTTTACACAAAGAAGAATAAATACTGTATTTGGTTTCTATACATTTCAAATATGGGCTCTACTGAGTCCCCAAACATACATTATTAAATAATAGTCTTTAATGTGAGTTTCAGCAGATTGCTAGTCCATAAATAAAGTTATTCAAATTGATAACATGAGATATGAAAAATTTCAACGGATATTTACCGATGCTGCGTTGGGGAAAATAAAAATAGAGTGTGAGCATATATACTGTACAAGCTCTGGCGTCCGTAATTTAAAAAAAAAAGAAAAGGTATTTAAACTTATTTTTTCAAACCGTTGGATAGGTTATTTAATGAATGAAATATTTACAGAAGAAGGAAGCGGGACTTAAGGGAAGAACATAACATTAAATTTGAATATATTCGCTATTATTAACATAACGAAAAAAGACAAAAATAGGTGAAAAATGTAATTTACAAAATTTATATTTTACAATATAAACTTAAATTTAAAAGAATATAAAGGGAAATATTTAAGAGTGCATGACCACAAATAAAATATTTATTATAGAGAAGACTCACTTTACTATGCCATTAAGGTAATCATGCTGTCATCAGTGTGACTCAAGGATTTAAAATGCATTAATAGGTTTGATTTAAAAATACCAATGCAAACTAATGTTTAGAACATTAAATGCTTTATATTTAAAATAAATAAGAAAATATTTAAGAATGTAATTTCGAATGTTGGACGAGACCTCTTATTTTAAAATNGCCTGACCCTGGTTGACGAAGGACCATCTGCGTACAGAAATAAGTCGAGGTTAAAACGTCTGCTTTTCGCCCTTACTTTCGCCGTAAAGGAATAAAGCTTTCGCATAGGTCTGGGCACAAAAAGTTTGAATTGCAGAACCCATAATGTATTCTGAATAACTGAAATCTTTTATTTCTTACCACTTACACTCACCATTATAAGGCTTTTTTTTCTTCTTTTTCTTTAGCCTCCCTTTCAACCACTTAGGGTCATGAAGGGAGGACTATCAACAGGTTGCCATCCCTTTCTAAACATCCATGGCTCAGCACAAACTTTTGCTTATAAATAAATGCTCGCCCAGGGTGGGATTTGAACCTACAGCGCCAGAAATGCGAGACCTGAACGGATCCCATGAGCTAGCGTACCCTAGTGTCCCATAGAAGAGAGAGTTAATGAGAAAAAAGTTGGCTAAGTTATTTAAATCAAGTTTTTCTTTGTAATATATTTACTAAATAGTATTAATCTAATACGAGTTAAAACCAATCCAATACTATTAACAGTGCTGTTAAAAGAATTTCAATCTTCTCTAAGTGAGTCAAATATGTTGGAATCGACTGAGAATATCATTTTGCTAAAATAAATATTTATTTTTACTTCGAAAAAAAAAAATGAATGAATTACAATGGCAAGAGAAGAGAATGTGACCAATGACACAACTCTCAAATTAAAAAAAAAAAACTACCAAAAAAAATTGATGACAAGTATTTTCTTAAAAAATAAATTAAAAAAAAAGGGGGGGGGAACATCACATTGTTTTTAATTCGTTACAAATAAGTTACAGATTACATTTAATTGAACTTTACTTATATGAAATATATTTTCTTTCTTATTCTTTGTGACAAACAAAATATTCTAGGTTTTCCAAATTAAGTCTTGTAATAAATAAATTTTCTAAAAAATAACTTGGAATACCATGGATACTCAGCACAGAAATAGCATCGACCTGATTAAGAACTGAAACAACATTTTTACTGAGATCCTTACTTTTAGGAAATGTTTTGTATATATATGTATTAAGAAAAAATAATAAGCATTTATAATTATTTATATTTTTGTCAATAATCAAACTGTCGAAATATCATTATCAATAGAGAAGCTTGCCCTATATTAACTACTAAAGATTACTTATCTGAAGGAGCGAAATAACTTGAAGAGGAATATAGGACATTCCTTGGGGAGGACGCAGACCTCTCTCCCCACTAGAATTGCAGACTCCAGGAGGCTGTACGTGACAAGTATACCGGTATCCCTTCGCATTCCTTCCTCTCTGCTTCTACCTCCTGAAGAGCAAGGAGTATGGCGAATATGTCCATCCAGCGGTTCAGTGGGAGTGACTAAGTTGAAAATAATTCCGAAGAGGCACTTACTGGGATAGACCATGCTTCCACCCTCTGGAGCCAGGGGGTGGTAGGGGGTTGGAAATCCGATGGTGGTGACACCCAGGGGGAGGGAAGCAGAAGCTTGTACGCATGCACTCGGCCGAGCGGAGTCACCGTAGAAAGTTTGGCTGAAAGGTGTCCTGCAAGCCTCGGCGGAATTCTCTACGGAGTACACCTCGTCCTGCTCGTGTATCCTCCGAAGACCGTGCGCGCTACCTGGATGTACCTCTCAGAACTAGAGCGGGTTAGGAGCGATACACATCCCCCAATTCCACGTAGACAGTGTGACAGTTCCAAGGAGGTCTCTCTCTCTCTATCTGTCTCTCTCTCTCTCTCCCTCCCCACTCCCTCCTTCTCTCGCCAGGAGATCCAAACCACGGGCCTCCAGAAAGAGAGTAGAAGACACTTGAACTTGACTTGTTTTGTTTTTATAATGGCGCGCAATCATACATTTTTACCAGGAATGAGATATAATTAAATAAGTGGGTTTGACCAACACTATAAATTGCATTCTTAAATGTTTTCTTAATTATGATAAAATATTTTTGTGAATATGTTGTACATTAGAAATTTTAGAATATTATGTATGAAACATATTACACTAATTTTATCTACTCTAACCCCCTCCCCCACTGATACTAGCCATTAAAAAACTAACCCAAAAGTTCGCAAAAAGATAAGAAAATTTAGAATTCGGCTTTATTTCAAAATAATGTGCACAAGAGCGCGTACCAAACGTTCTCATTATTGACATAAGGCTGTACACTTTGTCTGTTTTGGGTCTTTATCTCCTCTAAAACCTCCCTTTATGGACGCTGTAACAATACATTTGACGAAATCCTTTTTTCCTTACAGCCATAGGGGTATCCTTTCTTGATAAATTAAACAGACCTCCTGCATCCTGCCGGTATTCCTTCTCCAGCCCAAATATCATCAATGTTCGTGCATGTTCCCAACTAGACATACTCCTCTAAAGCAGTTTTGTCTAAATGAAATCCGTTCCTTAGCTTCTCCAGTGACTCGGCCTTCCCTTCCTCGCCCGGTGTCTCCAGGATCTCTTCCAGAATGGTCCGTCCTCTTAATATTTCTGCTCCCGCGTATGACCTCTCCTAGCTAAGTGACTCCTTCATAGGCATGTAAGGTGTGTAAGATATATGTAACTTATTGAGGATATTCCGGAAGTCCTTCCCTTCTGTAACTTCAGCTTTAAGCAGTTCGGCTGTCTGAAGATCACATGTACCTCAGTTGTGCTCGGTAAACATATTTTCTATGTTTTATGAAAGATTAAAAAAAAATGTTTACATAGTCTTAAACGTCGAAAATAACAAAAATTAGAAGAGGTAATTCGTTGTTGGCAAACCAGAAAAAAAAATGTGGTGTGTGCTCAAACCTTCTTTCTTAAATATCCATTCTCATAATGAGACTTTTTTTTAAATATTGTATTTTGTAGAAAATTAAAATTAAAATATTTCTCTGCTGAGTAAATATTTTCTATTAGAACATAAGGAAATTTTAAAAAAACCGAGAATATTGTTGTTTTTTAGAAGTTAATTGTTGACCGTCAAGTTTTACGAAGAGAGGATTGTCAGCAATTCGGTCTTGGTAGTTAAAGAATTAAAAAACAAATTAGTAAACAAAGAAGTTTTTATTTTACCTAACATTTCAGCCTAATTTCCAAGCCTTCATCAGAGTTGAATATGAAAAAGAAACATACAAAAATAATATAAAAACATGTTTATATACGATAATCTAACAAAGAAAAAAAAGAATATTCAGCCAGATCAAGGCCTGAAATTAAGGCCAAAACGTTGTTTAAAATAAAAAATTTGTTGATTACAAATACGTTTTTAATTCTTCAACTACCAAGACTGAATTCTTGGCAATCCTTTCTTCATTATTAGTTTTTAATTTTGGATTTCATTCAAATACTGTGTACATTTAGAAAAGCCACAGCTGATTTCTAATGAACTTGGCTGACTTAGTATAAGCGTAGGTCGGGGACCTTGAGATGTCACCGATAGAAGCCTCTGAGTCACGATGGGTGATGCACAACTATTCAGGGACAACAGCAGGGAATGTCTCTCCTGCAAGGATACGTAGATTACAGGCGAGAAGGAGTTCTCCAGGCTCCAAGAAGAACTATACATATGTGTCTCCAGCAGCAGAANTTTGTATAGTTTGTACTTATAGGTTATAGTTTGTACTTATAGTTTGTAGTTTGTACTTATAGGTTATAGTTTGTACTTATAGTTTGTACTTATAGTTTGTACTTACAGTTTGTACTTATTGTTTGTACTATAGTTTGTACTTGTACTTATAGTTTGTACTACAGTTTGTACTTGTACTTATAGTTTGTATAGTTTGTACTTATAGGTTATAGTTTGTACTTATAGTTTGTAGTTTGTACTTATAGGTTATAGTTTGTACTTATAGTTTGTAGTTTGTACTTATAGTTTTTAGTTTGTACTTATAGTTTGTACTTGTACTTATAGTTTGTACTTGTACTTATAGTTTGAACTAAACATAATATAACTAAATATATCAGTTTCTTCTGAAAGTTTTTGGATGAATTTGTTAATCGGTAAAAGAAGTGAGATCATTAAGCATGTGGTATTTTAATTAATCAGTTTACTTAATTTAATTAATTAAACAATTGCGTTTAATCGCTTTGCATAAATAGTAGATTGAAAATTTCGTCATTCTGGAGTTGTACTAACTAATTTTTTTAGCTTCTACAATCTTGTAGGATCGGTAAAGATCCGTTGAAATTAGATAGCTTAAGCAATTAATGAGAGGGAATAGAATAAAAAAATCTTTTTGTCCCAGCCAGGAATTGAACCTGAATCTCCTGCTATCCGGGCCGGTGCCGAGTTTAAAATTTACGTGGGATAAAAAACCACAACCAAATAAAATATTTTAGATAGCTTAAGATTCAGTAAGCTTGAACGCATTTAGGGAAATTGACTAAAACGAGTGCTTAAACATTTTTTTTCTACTTTATCAACTCATTTATTTATATTTTCGAGTAATACTCACCTGGAAAACAAAGAAGCAAATCTTTAAAACATAATCACTAATTTCATCTGGTAAAATACATTTCAATAAATAATGAAATGATAATAATATTTAGTAATTAGAAAAAATATAAATCTTACTGTTAAAAATAAACGTGGCGGATTATAATGTTTTCTATATTTTATTTGGAATGTCTACCAAACAAAGGTTTGGTATAACATTTTTACTACCTACTAATTATTATTTTTATTAGTGTGATTGAATCCCAGACTGTATAAATGTATTTGTTTGCTGTTCAATTTACATGGGTGACAAAGTAGATAACATTCTGTGTTTTTTTGTACATCTCACAGTACTATTCTTCAGCTATCTATACATGGATGGCTTGAAGAATTTGATTATTTAGGCCTTTACTTTGTAATGCCCCCCCCTCTATTTTATATTAAAAGGATATTATCTCTGAGTAGGTAATATTTTTTCACTGAACAAAAGTGTAATTAATTTTCAATTTAGAGCATAGTCAACCTGTTCCAAGTTGTGTATTCCATTTAATTTATTTATAGTTTTTTTTTTT
>KZ808701.1:92583-102972 GCA_000696205.2 Oncopeltus fasciatus | reverse complement strand
ATATATATATATAAATGTTGGAAACTGGATGGAAAGAGTACACGAGGGAATGGTAGAAAAGGTGTACGGCTAACTGTGGCAGGAGACCCAAGAGTAGATGGATGAAGGGGGCAGTGGGGGTGACAGTAGCCTCAGGCTTGCAAGAGGGAGAAGAGAACCGCCCAAGAACGCCGACGCACAAGGAAGTGGTCCCAGGTCACGTGGAAGTTTGGTAAGGTTAGAATTAAGGCCTTCTTTAAGGAGCTGATATAATAAGCGCTGTTCAAAAATAGAGTATATATACTTTAGATAAAATAATAATGAACACTATTAGATGATTTTAGTTGGGGTTCGGGCAAGGTAGATCCAAAAAAAAATGAACGTTACAATACAAATTTAAAAGATGTGTATTTTTTAAAAGATTATCTGCCAACGTTTCAGCTTACACTGTAAGCCATCTTCAGGGCTGCCTATCATGAAGACGTGAGAGGACGTCCTGGAATCTGGATCTACCTTGACCGAAACCCAACTAAAATCATCGAATATTAATATCTAGGGTCATAAAACTCTCCTTTTGAATAATGAACACTGTGCAACATTTAAATTCCAATGTATAGTGTATGCGTACAAAAACTATTAAATGTTTAATGTGATATATACTGCATGCAACAGTATGTTCTTGAAGTACCAACTTTTAGAGAAAATTGGAAATGGGAATAACGATACATCTAATGAAACAAATGCATGAAGATTTTGTGAGTATTTAAAGCACTTCTAATACTTAAGTAATGCAGTAGATAATTATTAATAACTAAATATTGAAGGATTTAATTAAGTGAATTACAAAATAAATGTTCAAAATGTTTATGTCAGTTGACATAATTTTGCTCATGTTAGAGAGAGGTTTTGAGCACATATAACATAATACATACACATTCATTTAAATTGTACTGCAAAAGTATATTTAAAGAATTGTTTCAAAAAAGAAAGTGTGTAAATGCAACTCCAGAAGTTTGGGTTTGGTAAGGTATTTTGGGTATTCAAAAGTACAACTATTCCCTTGAAATCTATGGTTAGTTTTATTATTTATTTTATTAATGTTTATTATTGTCTAAGGTAAAAAAAGCAAATCATTTAGATATACTGTGGCGAGGGCAAGGGCGAACGTCATGTGTACTCACGTGGCAAGTGACGTAGACGGCTTGAGAAGGGTCTAGGTCGGAGAAGAGAAGAGTCGTGAAGGGTATCATGGTTGGGGGCGGACTGGAGGCCGGCTAGTCGATACCCCCACCCTCGCCCCCGACCGCCCCCCGCGTGTGTGTGTGGGGATCAGCTGATCTAGGGAGGTTGATCTCGGCCGAGCAGGTCAGTTGCCGCTAGAGCATCTTCCACTCCGAGGTGACTCATTCGCTAAGAGAACTGTCTGGATCGATGTCTGGAACGACCTTATCTTCTTCTTGTTGTCCACGAAAAGATATTGCGGTCCTCAACCACACCTGCCACAACCAAATGGTAAGGACTTGGGAGAACCCCATTCCAATGTTCATTTTTCTCCAATTCATGAACAATATTTGGTTCCCAGGAATCAGGTTCTCCAGATTAAAAAGATCCTTTCCTTTACATACAGAGATTTTCGTTCTTCAGCTCAAAAAACTAAGTTTTCTCTATGGGTTTCCAATACGTTTAAATAGTTTTGACAATTTTCATCTACTAAATTAACTAAAGAGGTTGTATATTTCTCATAAAAAAGCAAACAATAAATGGCTTTAAGTATTTTGGGTGAAGTTCTTTCTTCTTTGTGTGTAGAATTCTTATCATCGGATACTATTTGCGTTTTAACTCTTCAGCCGGCGATACCAGGTAAGACCACTATCACGAACGATAATCAAAATGGAGACGTCTTCGACAACAGACAAGAAGATAGAGGATCGCACATGATAAGAGATAGTCTAACATGAATAAAGAAACTATCATACTTTCTATTATCCGTCTTCATTGGTTTCTGCAAAACATCTTTGGAAACCAATGAAGACGGATAATAGAAGGGTTCTATATTCATTGGTAATAACCCTTTAGATTATTTACCTGAATAAAGAAAGATAAAAAAAAAAAAAGTCCGACACGCAGGAGTTGTGTTATCTAAGCACATTTTCCATGTTTCATGAAAAGCTGGTATAAATAACAGTAATGGAGAAATGTAATTTACAAGCTGAAGGGAACAAATACTAAATAGTGCTAATTAGTTATATTCAAGAAGGAATGACTGTTTTAGATAGTTCTAAGTAAAGGAGATACTTCCTTGGGATGTGTATAGAACATGATGCCGACACGTCCTAGGAGAGATTAAAGTAGACGAGTCTAAACTCAAACCAGATAGTACACTTAGGAAGAATAAAGATAGCGCAGAGAAGCAACAGATAAGTCACATCTCCAGCTATCGATTTCTACGAAGACCTATTTGCTCTTCCTCGCGAAACTTTTAAAACTGTTACAACCTACAACGTTCTGCTATGATTTAGTCGATCAAATTCCGATAACAAGGGAAAGTCTAGACAACCTAAAACAAACAATGCAAGTATAGAACTAAAACAATATGCCAGTTTTCAGCCATATGAGTTAATTATTATGTTAAGCCATATTATGTTAATTTTATATCTTGTTTGATATAATATTTAATTATAACGTATCAAAAATAAGATACGTTCACCTGTATTATGTATGTTATATAGTTATTTTTACATTTTTGATAAAATAACAATATATTAATGATAACGATACATGATGATAAAAACATTATCATGTTCCGCAACAGGCTCTATACGCCCAAGAAGGAAACGCATGTTAAGAAAGTATTTATTCTTCACTCATGGCACACTAGAGAAGGCGTATGGTCAGCACACCTTTCTGGCCACTTGATTTTTTTTTCAGATTCCAAAGGTACCCGATAAAGGCTGGGTTTTCCCTAAGATCACACGAGGAATCCGCTGAGTCATTACAAACACAAGCAGAAAAATATATAAACATACTGGGAGTCCAGTACCTTAACCGCCAGACTAACATTCCCAAGTTTACAATTATAAATCCGAAAGTATAATTAAAATTCTGGAAATAAATATTGTATCACATACATACATTTAAAAAAAATTAAAACATCTATAATTGAAATATCTATATTCCTATACATATTTTATATAAATCCCTTGTTTAGATGTGCTCTGTAATTATTAAATAGAAAAATACATGAAACCAATAAACCAATTACGTTTTATTTGAGCGCAGGGTAAATCGAGGGGATGCGTTCATGTCTAAAAATTCTAGTACTGCGGGTTCAATTCCCGCCCTGGGAATTTTTATTTGAACGAGAAATAAAAATATAAAGTAAACATTTCTGTAACAAAATAGAGTGAATACCTATTAGATAGCCACTTATAGTATCTTTCCTCTGTACACCAAAGAGAATAAAAGCTGGTTAAATAATAAAAATTAAGTTTATTACAAAAATATACCAAACCAAAACTCATTCTACCTACTTACACCTCAGTCCATAAGATAATAACCCTTTTAACACACCTCCGCAATTTCTCGGTAATTATATACACCCACAATTCCACCCTTATTACTTGCCTTAAATTCCAAATAAATAAATAAAAACAAGTTTACAATTCTAAATTTAATCCATAGTGCTCATTGAGAGAATTTCCAGATCGTTTATCCGAGTATGTGCAGGAAACAAAGATAGATCTCTGAGGTCTAGCCAAGAGCACATAAGTACATACCTGAGGTGACTATCAATCCGTCTGGTCTACAAAAGCAAACTGAATGATAAGAATTATAGTTATTGAGGGGCTCTTTTGACCCAAAGAATTTTTATTTCAAATCTTTACAGTGTTCTTTTTAATTATTCTTTTACAGTCAATTACATCCCCATGAATTTTGGGTTGATCTCAATAAAAAAGAAATCTCGACCGAACCCCAACTAAAATCATTTTAGAATAATATCTACGGTCAACAAACTCTCCTTTTGAAATAAAAAAGAAAGTTTCTTTCCCAGTGTTAAGCCCAACCGCCCGTACTGTAATAATTTTTAAACACTTTTAAGAAGTCAAAACGCTCTTAAAGTCCTTCACTTGTTTCGATAACATAGTCGGCTTTCCTGTGTGACGCTAAATCGTGACGCCTCTGCCTCAATTTTCAGCAAGAAACGACGAATGGCTTTTCTGTGTGTCTGCAGTGTATCGGCCTAGAGATACATTTTTCTTTTATGTATATTGACTGTTAGCACGAATCCTAACATAGAAGGTCATAAGAGAGCTGAAATACAGATCTATTGGGGAAAGTCACAGATAAATATTGCAAACGGATACAAACATGGAAATGATTAATATCTGCGCACATGCAGAGAAGTAATCCCCCCTACCCACAGTTACAGGGGTAAAAACAATTAAATGTAACATAAATTTTAACATTTAAATTAAATGTAAAGCTGAAGAAGCGTATCATTATAAAAATAATCCACATCTACAGAACACCTTCAGATTACAGGCCACAAATACTTATTATTCGCAGGTTGAGATTGTTTGGAGAAACTGGGACGTACTTCATTCGAAAAGAGAGGTCAAAGTTATTCCTATTAGACGATATGACGTCACTTCAGTTGAGAATGCTCCAAACTAGCTGGAAGAGTTGTATCGTCTTTGGAAAATATCGATCTGTATTTAAGGAGAGGTGAGTGAACGCTGTCAGTGTCAGACTCATTTCCACCTAACCTAGTGCTCGCCTTCCTGGCAGAAAAAGGTTTGCATACAGACTAGAGCAATACAACTTCCAAGCTCAACCGAGTTACATTGTTGCTTCATAAATAAATAAATAAAGGTAGAAATTTCTTCCTGATATAAAATGCTAATTATATTACATATAAATTAGAAATATTTTACAATGTTAAAACAATTTTCCCCTATGTCCCAAAATAACCATCATTAAACAGAAACAAATAGTTTCAACCAATTCAAAGATTAATTAAAAATTAAAATTAAATTGATTTAAATCATGATGATAATTGGCGTAAGGTAATCCCACATTTCAATATTAATTTGGATCGTACAGGGAGCTAGGAAAAAACTCTATCTCAGCCGGGGAGAGATCTCTGAGAAAGATAGTTTTTTCTAGCTCCCTGTACGATTCAAATTAGAAATAAATTTAATTTTCAGAATTAAAGATTACAATTTAAACAATTCACTAAATAGTATTTTTATTCATTCTTTATTATAAGTGAATTATCTTTTAAAAAAATAGACAAAAATATGCAGTTTGAGATATTAAAAAAAATTTAAATGTAATGGAAATTAAAGGCATAAAAAGATAAATAAATACAATGTGTGAATTATATACATATAAAGCTGAAGGAAAATAATTATACTTTAAGTAACTATTGCAGGATTTTTTTTTTTCGATAGCAAGTTATTTCGCACAGTTTTTAAAGCATAATTTCTAATATATATCTGAACTTAAATTCCATTTCCTCAAAGATCTAGAGCATATATATATATATGCTCTATATATATAGAGAGAGAGCGATAGAGAGAAGGGGTGGGGAAGAGAGGGAGAATGAGGGAGAGAGAGAGAGAGAGAGAGAGGAAAAGGGGGAGGAGTTATTTAATATTGTAATTCGGTGAGTTGAGCGAACGGACCACACTTTCCGACCAGCCTCAGAACTCCTCAAACTTATTTAAAAAGAATGATTTCATTAGGGAAATTTGGTTGGCTTACACAGTTATGCCTTGAAAGCGCCCATTGATATTTTATTCCTTCATTGAGGCAAGCCATCAAAGACTTACGGGACTACAGCTGTTCACAAAAAGGGTAATTTATATGCTTCTAGGTCTGGGCTAAATTTCCTCCAGAGAGCCTGTAACTCCCATATTGAAAGCAATTTGAAAAGTTTACAATCTCCTGAACCGCATTCTTCATCTAGTGTCCACAATTCTTAACAGAATAGAATCAAATTGGATATTTTGTTTTTTTTAAATATTTATATCGAATTCTATATTTATTCTTTTCATTCTAACCATTTTTAAGAACTTATTTTTGGTTGAAATGTAATGGGGAAGAAGGTGGGGTTTAGAGATAGACAAAAATTTGTAATCTTTATATCTTCATTGTAATTTGAGTATCCGAAAAATGTTTGGGCAATAATAGTTGTAAAATGTAACTTTCTGACGATTATGTTCTATAACATTAAAAAAAAAAAAAAAAATGCTTGTTTAGAAGGAAATTTACAAATGTAATTATGAATGAGCGCTCCCCCACTCTACCTTTGCAGCCCGTCTAGAACATAATAGACATAATTTAAGCATTCATTGTCCTCTCCGTCTTGTAAAATAAATTCTGTAATATATCTATCCTTCTTAAATGGAACGTGGAGATCAGCTTAGTTAGGAATGTGAGGAATAGTAGGTCTCCAGACGAAGAACGTAGTCAATGGGCGATGAAATAGTGGCCACAGACAACGGTGGATGCATCGGTGACTCGTTGAGTCCTCGGTGGATTAGCTCGCTGAGTGTGTTTGCAGTTGGCCTCATCTGTACTTGTGTTCGCAACCTAATGTCCAATATTTATCTTTGTCCGTGAATTATACTCCTGATTCCCGAATATGTCGGCCAATGTATTCTGCGTTTATATTAGGTTAGATTGTGCACAACAGAGTTCCACATCAAGTCACAGTCAAGGTACACAAACAAACAGTGCATGGGCTTTGCAAAAACGAAAAAAAAATTATTTGCAGAAGCACAATTCTTTATGAATCTCTAAAAAATGCTTAACTGCTACATATGCATGTTTTTTTTTTCTTTAAAAAATATTGATCGACGGTTTGAAGAAAAATTATGGGATATAAATATTAATTTAGTTGCGGTATATTATCCCACGTAAATTTTAAACAAATCATCCGAGGTAATAGAGTAAAAAATCTATCTGTCCCATCCAGGACTCGAACCTGGAGATCCAGGTTCAAGTCCTGGTTGGGACAGATAGATTTTTTATTCTATTACCTCGCATTAATTTTTTTAAATTATGGGACATTATGGTCTAACATGACATGGGAAAAATTATGCTCTAATATGCCATAAATATATAAAATAAATAAACAAAAAATAAACTATTCCACAATGCAATATTTTATTACAAATTATAAATTATATAGTAACATGAAATTTTCAATCATTTTATATAATACTAAAATTATAAGTAATTAAATAAAATTATTGAAAGGAAGTCAATATAATACGACGAAAACTTGAATACAAAAGATGAAAAGGGGGAGAATATTTATTTTTGAAGAAATAATTATGTCATAAAACTNCTTAGTTTTGTCTTATCTCCAGCAGTTAGTTATCCTGGTAAGACCTGGTTTGTTTTACAGAGGGCTAGTGTTTTGCAAGTGTAGCTGCCATACTTAAAACCCTTGAACAATGTTTAGTGCAAGGGAACAGAATAAAAAATCTTACTGTCCCAGCCAGGACCTGGATCTCCTGCTATCTCAGTAGCGTAAATGGAAAACGCACCGATCCGGATAGCAGGAGATCCAGGTCCTGGCTGGGACAGTTAGATTTTTTATTCTGTTCCCTTGCACTAAACATTGTTCAAGGGTTTTAAGTATGGCAGCTACACTTGCAAAACACTAGCCCTCTGTAAAACAAACCAGGTCTTACCAGGATAACTAACTGCTGGAGATAAGACAAAACTAAGATAACGAAAACCCCATCCCCCCAAGATCAAGGTTCAACGGTTCAGTTTTTTATTTTTTTTTTCTCTCAATTTAAATCCCTTACAGTTAATGGATAAAGCTCCTGTGAAATAGGAAATATCGTCCCGAAATTAAAGAACTTACATCCCGACTTTAATCACAACCTGTACAGCTGTTTCTAAGCACTTTCGTGTACTCCATGTAGCAGACAGACTTTTTCTTTTAATTCAATTGTCAGATTCTTCAGTGTCCTGAAATGCAAAACATAATATATTGTGGGAAGTCGATTTTAATTAGGATTTTTCAGGTCAACAACAATATTTTTTTAACAACTAAAAATGCTGTCAAAACTATTTTCCTAGAACACCTTTGGACAGCCATCAACCCACTTGCAATTGTAAACTAAATCATCTGGAAGTACCAAACGCACACACAAAAAACTCAATAAAAATCCCTATGTGTTTGTATGTATGTGTGTAGATTATAGTTTATGAAATTTGAGTCAAGCCTCCAGCAAATCGGCTCGGAAACACCCATAGAATGATGAAGAAGCAGATAGCTGTCGGAGGAAGTAGCAGGCAATCTCTTTCTCCTGCGATGTTATGCTCGCCGAGCGTGAAAACAGTCCTGGTCACAGTGAATCACATTTCACAGGTAGCATCTGGAGGCGGATACAGAGGTATGAACCTCTGCGGACAGTCAGACAGATCTCACTCTACGCCCCACCAATGTTCACACAGCGGAAGCACAGATACAAAGTATTATAAGTACTAATTCTGAAGGAATATACCTATTTAGGTTGTTCTCTGTCTCGGTGTCTCGACCTGGATCTATCTCAGCAGGTGGGGTCCTTGCCCCGGGGGTGGTGACACCGCATGTCCTGTTGGGGTATAGCCCGGCTACCCTTCCACCTGAGGGGCTGTAAGAGGCGTGGGGGGGGGGGGAGACCATTGTCCCGAGGATACGTGGGGCCTCGAGCTCTTGGGCCAATCTCTCACCTGTAGCACAGTGGATTCAAAGAAAGACAAACCTTGGACTCGGACAGGCAGCTACTCCACGATCAGCGGCACACAGGAAATAGCCAAAGACGGTGAAGGAGTTTGTTCTCCTCAATGATTTTTGGGAATTTTTTTCATTTTTTCCGCTCCTACCTACATTATATATATATAATGTTCATTTTTCTCCAATTCATGAACAATATTTGGTTCCCAGGAATCAGGTTCTCCAGATTAAAAAGATCCTTTCCTTTACATACAGAGATTTTCGTTCTTCAGCTCAAAAAACTAAGTTTTCTCTATGGGTTTCCAATACGTTTAAATAGTTTTGACAATTTTCATCTACTAAATTAACTAAAGAGGTTGTATATTTCTCATAAAAAAGCAAACAATAAATGGCTTTAAGTATTTTGGGTGAAGTTCTTTCTTCTTTGTGTGTAGAATTCTTATCATCGGATACTATTTGNTAAATGATTAATTATTAAGTTATTAGTGTATTTTTATAATATTAAAAAGAAACTTGAATGGAAACTTAAATTAAAAGTACAGAAAACTATATAGCTGCTTTAATTACAGAAGCCGAAAAGGAAGAACGGTAAACTTTAAGGCTGGCTCTAGAACGACTGGGAGTTGAAGGGAGCGAAAGACCGCCCGATCTTCTATCTACCGACCTCCCGAGATATCTATCTTTCTGCTTAATATTGTTAATATGCGAATATAGTTATAAATTTCAAGAATATTAATTTAAAAAAATTCAACTGTGATAAAGTAATGACACTCTAACTATAATGTTCTATTAAATTCGCTTTGTGACTATGATGACAACTTAAATCCATTGAAATAAACTACATGTAAAACTTTGTATTAAAATAATGGCTGCCTTACTGTATTGTGTTATGACCAGAATTCACGCCACTCATTCATGCCATTGAAGATGGCATACTAAGAAATTCAAAATATCAGCTGAAAAACTAGCAATTCTGTTAATTTAGTTAAAAGAGTTTAGTTTAGAAAGAGACCAATTTGAAGACATTCAATATCTTCAGTAATGCTTTTTTTAATGGGGTTCCGTTAAGGTTGATCCAGAAAATACAATTTAATAAATGTGTATTTTTATTATCTGTCGACGTTTTGGCTTACAATGTAAGCCATCTTCAGGGCTTGTTCAAAGGTTTATGACTGAACACCTTGACCGAACCCCAACAAAAAATATCTACTAATAATCTCTATGGTCAATAACTCCATTTGAATTTAATATATTTGTTACTTTTATATTTATGAAAAAAATTGAAGATCCCACTAATAAAAGTATCAAAAATTGAAAAACCATTTTACTATGAAATTATATATTTTATTTTTTGTTTATTCTGTGATTTAGGAATTCAAACGTATATAGTAAAATAATATTTGTTTGTAATGATATTATGCCATATTTATACAATCTTATAAAAATCAACCAATGTAAATTAGTTAAATTAAATATTTCACAAATTTATGAAAATAAAAGTGATGTCATTATACAGAAAATATATAACAACTATGAATAGAAATATGTGAAACATTAACACAGTGTTGATTAACAATTGAAAAATGGTGAATTTTACGTGATGTCAATAAGAGAATATTGGCGTTATCAAAAATACATCAAATATTTACAGAATATATATATATATA
>KZ808701.1:78806-91698 GCA_000696205.2 Oncopeltus fasciatus | reverse complement strand
ATATGTATACATATATAAACAAAATATAAGATCTGTATTGGTGGATTCTTGCAACCTTTAGTTATATTTAAATAATTTTTGAGACTAATCGGCCAAAATATATCATATATAAGAATTGCAGTCTTCCAACTTTTCATGGCCTTTGAAGAGAAAGTATGTGTCAAGTTGAAACCATAAATAAAAAGGTTACAATCTTTTGGATTTAAAAGTAATTAGAACGTGACAAAACTTTACATTTGCAATTGAAAAAAAAATTAATTAAATCATTATAAGTACACGAATTTCCAGTTAAATCGCATTTGTAGGAGTTTACCAAAAACCATAATATAAATTTTTCTTCATAAACTTCAGCATAAATGAATGTGCGATCACAAATGTATCGAAAAAATTGAGAAAACTAGACCTTAATGAGTAGGGGTCTACCTGAAACTCAAAATTAGATAGGATTATTTTTAACTGTTCAACAGAAACTTTTGTCGCAAAAGCTAAACAACCTCGGACCCTATCATTAAAATAAGTATTCAACTAACAACTTTGTCATTAAAAAACATTAAGAGTTTACTTAAAATATAACATAATATTATAATTAATAAAATATAACATAGTAATATTAGATGATTTTATTTGGGGTTCGGTCAAGGTAGATAAAAAAAAAAATACAATTTAAAAAAAAAAAGGTATTTTTTTAAAAGATTATTTGCCAACGTTTCGACTTACATTGTAAGCCATCTTCAGGGCTATCATGAAGACGAGAGAGAGCGTCCTGTCCCTAATTTCACATTTTCATGACTAAGATGATTTATAATTATCTTTGTTATATATAGACCATGGGAAAATAATTTCTTTTTCGTTAGAAAGCCTAACAACTCTTTTACTTTTTAAAATGGAAATCTTTATTACCAACAAAACATCAGGCTTCAAAAGCGTCCGCAACAAAACGGTATTAATCGAATGTACAAAAATAAACTATATGCGAATTATAATTATTCACATATTAAAAATGTGTTCTGAAGGCCCATATAGATAAATTTATATTAGAAATTGTTCAAATTTACAATACTCTTAACGATTTTATCACTATAAAATACCAATGTACGACACTCTCATGCAAATTTAAATTTAAAATAAAGCAATGGTTAGATGATGCCAGAAAGCATATTTCTAATGGCTAGAGATTATTTAACGACGTGCGAAATCCATTGCAGAGCCCATTAATTGCCCGCTATCATGAAGTTGGACTTACCTTGTTGAGTGGGTGACCAGGAGGAATGGTGATGTCGGGGAAGGCATGGCGCCGACCCAGGGCATAGGCAGGGACCACTATGTCCAACGGCAAGCGCATGCTGTGGACATGTCAGTACAGCGCTGTTATTAGGGGCTAATCGGTGGACATCAGGAATACACAGCAAATTTCATCTTAATTCTAGCTATTGCAGCTGAGGCAAAAAGTTAGTTGCAACACCGCTTTTGTTGTCTCAGTAAATCTAAGCAAGTTATTTGTAGTAGGAACATGTATTATATATGCATCTGTATCGTTATATGAATTTTACGGCATGAATTGAATTAAGTAAAAGAAAAAAAAAATTAGCAATAAACGCCACACTTATGCTCATGTACATAATTAGGTAGACATTGCACGGAGGTGAAATAAGTCGACAGTTTTTATTCTCTCACTGCTCGCTTAACTCTGATAATGGGATCCATATTCCTGAAAGAGCCAAAATTATAATAAATATATTTTTGTTCGAAAATACTAAATTGCTCATATAAGGTATTTTTAAATACATGATTTTTCTTGTATTTATTTCGCATTTAATGAGTTTTCTTGATTAGTTTTTTACTCATTTTAAAATGTAGTTATTTATGCTTATAGATTACTAAAATGGTTATGCTAAGCTTAAATAGAGGGAATGTAGTAAACGTCAAGCGACTCCTAACGTGTGTAGAATTTTAGCGGGTAAATTTGTATATTTGCAACCAAGGCAACGGGATCACGACTGATAAGGTCCGGAAGCTGCCTACTGGCAATACTTCCTACTGATAATGAACTGTTGTGTAACGGAGTTCGTGCAAATTCTAGTTCCTTGTTGTGGAGATTTATAACCTTCTCAGTACCGCCTTCAGTCTAACTCATTCAGTTCTCAGCAGGTATGAGGTTAAAACATTAGCTAATAAAACAATAAAATAAACAGTCAATCTGCTTGTATTTTAAAAATGTTAATTAAATGTCTCATTGTACTAACCTATATGTTTGTGACTGACTAAGGTCGGTGTTCAGATCGGCATTGCGGCACTAAACTGACAATTTCACAAATGCCCGGCTTGTTTTCTCTGCCAAATTATCCAAACACAGGCTGCTAACTTGTGAGCGATAGAAAACCGGGACTGGCAGGTACCTAAGCCCCTAGTGTGTTCTCTCAATCAGCACCTGTTCCTGACTGGCTCCCAAGCACTTCCCTGGCCCCTAGGGGGGAAAAAAACCTTGACCTCTTTTGGTTTTTCCTTAAGTTTGTGCTTGCTTTGGATTGTCTATCTAAAAGATTCTAGTAATGCATTTGAAAATACCTCTTTAAAATTATGTCTTGATAGTGGGTACTACTTTTAAATTTGATCTTAATTACATACCTACTTCTTAGAATTTTAATGTTAATTTACTGTTTCAGAATTTATACCTGGGCAGAGAAAGTAGCTTTTAGAATGTTGAACATCTCCCAGGTGAGGCTTGGTGCTCTCCATGAATCTATTTATATTAAACCACAAAAAATGAAATATGTACAGAATGGTACTGAAAAAACTTGGGATCTTCTTGAACGCCATCCTAGTGTTGCTATTGTGATCTATAATGTTAGCCGACAGGTTTTAGTCTGTGTGAAGCAGTTCAGGCCCCCAGTATACTTATCAACAATACCTGAGAATGATAGATCAGAAACTATAGACACAGCTAAATATCCACCATCTCTTGGCATATCACTTGAATTTTGTGCAGGGATGATGGACAAAAACAAGCCACCGGAAGTTATTGCAGCTGAAGAAGTGCTTGAAGAATGTGGCTATAAAGTCGAGGCTTCCGATCTAGAGAGAGTCATTAGTTTTCAAAGTGGAGTGGGTATTACAGGGGAAAAACAGATTCTTTATTACGTTGAAGTGACAGATGACATGAAAGTGAATGAAGGAGGTGGTATTGATGATGAACTTATTGATGTTGTTGAACTAAACTTGGATGAAGCGAGGAAACTTTTAGAAGCAAAAGATATACAATCTCCCAGTGAATTCTTGTTTGCCCTATTGTGGTTTTTTACTGAAAAATGTCCAAAGAAATGAGTGTATTGAATTAAGACTGTGTAAATGTTGCTGTATGGCCAAATATTCTTTCTACCTTTCTCTTAAGGCATTGAATTATAAATGCATTAAGTAATCTATTATTTATTAGTAAAAGTCGTGTTAAATAACGTAACAGGATGTATTGGCTGTCATTTTTTTATATCTATTAATGTGTTCTCATAGGCTTCCTTTATTTATTTGCCAATTTTGTAGTTAACATGACTATAAATAACTCTTGAAGCAGTTAAAAAATTTAAATAACTATGCTATGAAATAAATAAATAAATTCAATATATTAAGCTTTTATTTTTTTATCTGACATATGGTTTAAATCAACTCTTGCTTACCAAGTGTTAGACATTCCCAACTATAACATATTTTGTGCCTACACACCTTGTTTCTCAAGAGCATTATGTTTTCTGTTCATTTCTTTATGTCTTAAGATTGATAATGATATATTTTGGCTGCCCATTTTCATAAAATAGTAAACTTATATTATAGAGCAGGAATAAACTTGAAAATTAAGTTGGTCTAAAATCAATATAGGAAAGCTCCCTTCCCTCCTTGTCTCTTTGAGTTTTATAGAACAATTTAATTATCTACCTTTACATCTAAACTCATATTATGTAAAAAATCATTTAGAAATTGTGATCTAAAATATTTTAATTAATGAAATAATAATAATTTAATTTTAAACAGTCTACAAAGTTGTTTTGTATTTTCCAATAAACATGTTAATGTATCCCTGAGTACATGTAAATAGCTTACATATTTGGATGGAGTTGTTGACCTTGATGAAATACTATTGAAAAGTTTTTAGAACTTCCAAGTTATACAGATTTCTTCATTTTGACAACTCAACTCTAGCCTGATGATAGCCCTGGAGATGGCTTATGTCAGCCGAAAAGTCAGTGAGCAATAAAAGATGAAACCCATTTTTAAGAAAATTATGTTTTTTTTGTTTACATTTCGACAGTATTCCAACTACTACTACTTTATCATTTACATATTCATACTAGGGATTTTCTAAAGTGAAATATTATTAGAGTAGGATTGTATATTTTATTTAAGCTTGCACCAAAAACACAAGAAAATTTCGTGAAGTTCTTCACTGACAAAAAAGAGTTGTCAATGATTTAAGTATCCTGTTTTTTTATTTTATATGATTTAATATTGTTGTGTTTCTAACACAGTGTTTTAAAATAAGATGATTTTAGTTGGGGTTCGGTCAAGGTAGATCCAAAAAACACAAATTTAAAAAATAATGTATTTTTTAATAAAGGATTATCTGCCAACATTTCGGCTTACATTGTAAGCCATCATCAGGGCTATCATGAAGATCAGAGAGGACGTCCTGTCCCTAAGTTCACATTTCCATGACTCAGTCATGATGATTGATTTTTGTTGGTAATAAAGATTTCTATTTTAAAAAGTAAGAGTTGTTTGGCTTTCTAACAAAAAAGAAATTATTTTCTNTGCAGCTTATGGAAAAGATTGTATGAATTATTATTAGATGTTTTTAGTAGGGGTTCGGTCAAGGTAGACGAATTTTTTTTTTAATTTGTATTTTTTTTATCTACCCTGACCGAACCATAAACAAAAACATCTAATAATAATTATTAGATGATTTTAGTTAGAGTTCGGTCAAGGTAGATTCAAAAAAAATAAAAATTTAAAAAAAGAGTGTATGTGTATCAGGCAGATATTCTTTTTAAGAAATACACTTTTTTTTAAATTTGTACTTTTTTTTGGATCTACCTTGACCGAACCCCAACTAAAATCATCTTAGAATAATATCTACGGTCAACAAACTCTCCTTTTGAACAGTGTTTTAAAGATTCTTCACATTAATCCAAAAGGGCAATATGGCTTTGACTCAAAATCCTATAATTTATACTTACTAGGTATATGTTATGAAGCTTCTTTTAAGTTTCTTTAATATATAAGTAGCTTTAATTTTTCTTTTTTTCCTTAATCTGTACTTATTTGTGATTTCCAAAGTAAATTTATATCTTATTACTCCTAAAATTTACTATTTTTGGCCTCTTTAAGTTTAATATTATTTAACGAATATGTAAATGAACATTTTCATTAACTTCATTTTAGAGCTCATATAATGTGGTTTGGAAATATTTAATAATAGTTTGTTGTATATAAGTCAGTGTGTTAGTAGAGAATTTTCGGAGTTTGGTCAAGGTTGATCCTGAAGAAAAAAAATACAATTTAAAAAATGTATTTTGTTATTTTTAAAATATTATTTAAATTTTTTTATCAACCTTGACCGAACCCCACCAAATTATCCCCACAGTCTAAAACCCTTCATTTGAACTTTAAGTGTGTTATTTATATTAATAGTTAAGTCTTTTTTGTTTCTTAAAAAAAATAAAATTAGTTAGGGTATAAAAAGGTGGAAGGTCATTTATAAACAATAGAAGCAGTGGACCCGAGATTGATCCCTAAAGAACCCCTCTATTCAATTGATTTGTCAATATCATTGTTAATTACTACAAACTCTCGAACTCTTCAAATGAGTTCGTATTGTGATGCTTTCTTTCTTTAATTATACAATTTATCAATTAGAATATTGTCTAAACTTGTTCTACTAACTTAAACACTTAACAGCAGAAAGGGTACAAGCTTTTTTTTTTTTTATTATTATTATTCCTAATGATATTTTTCAATTATATTATGACTTCGATCATGCTTTTATAATTTCTGTAACAGTACTAACTTTCTAAAATTAACAGTACTGATTTCTTTAATCTAGAGTAAAGCTTTTTCATAACTTAGTTTTTAGAGAAAAAAAGTATAAATTTTTACAGGCCGATAAGTCTGGGTTAGTTTCATCCTCTTTTTTTATGAAATCACTTTTGTATACTTCAATTCTATAGGAAATTTACCCTCTTCAAAGCAGCATATAATTTGCCCAAGGAGACCTTAATTAAATCACTTATTTCTTTGCTTAGGATATTTTCAAGACTTGAATCTTGATTTTTTTTTTCTTATTTTATCAAATTCTTTATTGGTAACTGGAGTCACAAAGCAGCTTTTCTATACATTTTGTTTATTTCCAAGGAATATTCCTTCTTCTATATTTCATTATGCCTGATTTCTACTTCCTTGATTTATGAAATATTCATCAAATTTTACCAGTAGATGTTTTTTTTGTACCAATTCAGCTGCCTTGACGAATCCCAACAAAAAACATCTATTAATAATCTCTATGGTCAAAAAACTCTCTCTATTTGAACTTATAAAATTTTACCATTTTTTATTATTTTAGTTTTTTATAATGTCAAGTCATATATTTTTTTTTTTTAGTAACTTTCTGGATTTATTATTTTCTTTAATGTTTTCTTCACAAATTTAGGATTTTGAATTTTACCTATATAATATTTTTTCATATTTTATGACTTCTTAGATTTGTATCTAAATGATAAATAAATTTATTAATGCCAGTATTATATTTTTTTATACTTGTAATTTTTTTAATTGCACAATTTTAGGAGTAAGGCAAAAATTTTTTTCATTTTATGATAATTTATTATTAGGGGAAAAAGGCTGTTTTCCAAATATTTTATTGCATTGACCTTAATCTTCTAATTTTTTTCTTTATTTTCCTTTTTTCAATATTTTTAATCCATTTTTCCTTAATTCTATTTTTATTTGTTTGACTTATTTCTATGTTTACAGAAAGAATTTACACCGACTATGTAACTCAATTTTTAATTCATCCTACCTCATCTATTGCTCACTTTTATATATTAGATAATATGATATATTTTCTTTATTTATTCTACTTGAATCAAGTATATTTAATTAGTAAATTTTGTTTGACAGGCATTAAACATTATTAGTAAGTTCAAATGACATGTTTCATTGCATACTTGTTTTTCACAACAAAAAAATTCTTCCTTATGCAGTTCTGCTCATCTTGGAAACTGCCAATTTCTGAGAATATTCATAAAGGTAGCCAATTTGATCTTCATCATTGGTAAATACTTTATAAAACTATTTGATATTTTCAGCTCATTTAGAATTTAATGCACAATTAACCTCTTTCTTTCTTAAAAAAATTTTTTTTAATAACAAGCAGACAACAACTTATTGAAAAATAATTGAATAACATTAAAACAGTAATTTGCCATACCTACCTATTATGAAGACGAGAGAGGACGTCCTGTCCCTAAGTTCACGTTTCCATGACTAAAGTATACATTTTCCAAATACACATCGTGGGAGGTAGAAAGATGGGGGGGGGAAAGTAAGCGACGGAAGGTGCAAAGGAAAAGAGGCCCATTTCAAGAGGGGGCAATAAAAAGAACAAAGGAAAAAAGGAAGGGTTTATTGGAAAGAAAGGTTATGCTCTCAAAGTCAAATGTGTGTTCTTCATGAGAAACATGCTAAGTGAGGGCACTTTTTATTAGTTTATTCTTTATGTCATTTTTATCGTTATTGATTCTACAGGAAATAGGGTTTTTTGTTAGTCCAATGTAAGAACCATGGCAATGCAGTGTGGAACAAGGAATTTTGTAGATGACATTAGTTCTGTTAGGAAGGGGATGGGGCCTTTGAGGATGGTGTTAATAGATTTTAATTTGTTGTTGGTGGAAAAAGAAAGCTTAAGTTTAGGGAAAGTTTTTCTGAGAGATTTATTCATATTTTCAGAAAGTTTTGGAATGTAAGAAAGAGAACGGAAAACGAGGTCATTATTTTAAGGGAGGGGGATAGTTGGAGAAGTGGAAATAAAAAATTATTTTACAAGTTTTTTGATGGTGTGAGTAGGAAAACCATTGGACAGGAGGATGTCAGTAACACGTTTAATATTTTTTCTGTGGAAAATCTTGACAGAAAAAATATTAAACGTGTTACTGACATCCTCCAATGGTTTTCCTACTCACACCATTAAAAAACTTGTAAAATAATTTTTTATTTCCACTTCTCCAACTATTCCCCTCCCCTAAAATAATGACCTCGTTTTCGGTTCTCTTCCTTATATTCCAAAACTTTCTGAAAATATTAAGAAATCTCTCTCTTAATATTTTACACCACTTAAAGACATCACCACTTTTATTAATATTAACTGACTGCTTAGGACGTGACATTTGGTGAGAATTGCTGAAACGTGAATCCCATAGAAAATGTTCGACTGTTGTTTAAAGTAAAAAAAGAAAAAAAATTGGTAGACAGGCTGCTCTGGGTTGGCGATTTGGCACATCATATGTCAATCCTTGGTATGCAGAACTTGGGGAGGAGCTTTGAAATGGCTGCAGACAGTCTCATTTCTATGTGACATATAATCAATTACCAAATCTATTTTCAACTAAACCAGAATTGCCATTTTAACATCACTATCCTTTAAAGATATAGTATTTAACAAATATATTTAAGTACAATAATATACAAATTTGTATCACAGACTATTTTATTTTGCTCCAAGAACACATCTAAAAAGGAGAGATATGAATACAGTTTTTCCCAGGTCAAAATATTTTTGAATATTCAATAAAAAATATATTTTTATTTACATAACAGCTATTCTAAAGCTGGTTTGTACAACTAAATATTGTGCTAAAAGACAAATATGGCTTTTCAAAACAAATACATTCTAATTTATTTATATATCTATTAAAATAAAATTTAGTANAAGGAACTGCGCTTTTGTGGACAATACAAAAATGTCTGCCGTCAAGTTGGTCCCTTACGTATCTCCTACAAATAGATAAATAAATAACTAAATAAGAAAAAAAATATATATATAACAATAAGTTAATTATATATATATATATATATATAAACACACAGTAGAATAGGAATTGCTCAACAAACAAAAAAAAAAAAATTAGAAGACTCTTATTAGAAAAATAATATAGAGAGAAAGATAATATAAAAATATTTAACGATTTCCAGTATTTAAAGAGCATTTAAATTTAAGATCTGTAATGGCAGTGCTTTTATTATATAACTCAATGAAGATTCAGCAATAAAGCCAAGTCAGATGCCCTCAAAAATATTTGATTACATTGCATCCTTCAGAATTAGAAAGGTAACTAGTGAATTGAGATTCTAGATAAAACATGTTTTCCATTCGGGAGAGTGAATGTCTGTGCCAGATGATTCGTCAGAATCGAGGCTGTCAGGGGAAAAATGTACTGCAATAAACCTTTTCTTCAGCACTTCAGTTAATATGTCCGATGGATCGGTGCATTTTTTTGGTGGTTTAACAGGCCTTCCTCCAGGGGACCTGTGCAAATGAAAACAATTTAAATCAAACTGCTAACTTGTAAGTTTGTGCTATAATTTAAGACAAATTCAAACAATGCTTTATAATTTTTAGAAATATATGACATAATAATTAATAAATAACCGTTATGAAGTATGAAAATTAATGAAATGATATACAGTAAGAAAAGTCACTAGACAAAACGGTCCAAGAATATGACTCGGAACTACAATGTTTCAATTCAAAGTGTATTTAAGTAGTTCAAAAAATGAGGGCTGGAAGTGATAATTCTCTAAATACAATTTCTCACTTTAATCAGTTAATAATATTCTTTTATGAGATTTCTGTCAATGGTACACATAGATGCCATTTCATGAAAATTTAATCAATTCTTCATTGATCCTATATAAGAGAATCCTACATATGCCTCATGAAAAATTTATAAGTGTGTATTTGTCTATGGACATTACTAAGTTTTCATAATTTTTAAAATATAGAAAACAACTCCGGTTTAGGACATAAAAGTAAAAATCATTTTTGTTTTTAAATGTTTACATATTGTAATATTTTCAAGAAAACTTGGAAATATTTAGAGATGTAAGTAGAAGGTTAAGCGTCCAACCCCCCCCCCCCTGGCTTTCAGTAATCAGCTTCAGAAAGTTTCCTATTTCTTCTTTCCAGCTTGTGAGATCAATTATTGCACATATTTATTAAATAAATTGTTTTACTTTGGTGAAATCTGCTTATTTGTAGTTTTTAGATTACTTACCTATTCTACTTTTAAGTATTCAAAAATCAATTTAAGCAGAATAATTGCTAAGACATTTTGGTAAGGGAAGAGTTGGGGAATTGCTCAGCATTTATAGTATTACTCTAAAATATCTTCTTTAGTATCAGTTTTTTTTAGTGTTTTAAAACAAAAGTTTAAAAAAAAATTTTTTTACACTCATTAAATTTAGGTAAAAAATGTATTTATTCAAAAGTTCGTAACAAATTCTGAATCTAAAAAATATGAGGATATGCCTAATCTTTAAATAAAAATTTAATAGGTTCTTCTAAAACCTACTCATTCTTAAAAAAAGTTAGCCATTGATAAACTCAATCAACAGTTTGTGAAAAGAAGCTTCAATACTTATTTCTTTAATAAATATAAAATTTCTCACATTAGAGAGTGTCTTTTTATATATATATATATAAAATCACACAAACACATAATATACATTCTTTTCACTCTAGATTTTTAATTAAAATAGTTATACCACAATATGGTCAACTATTATGTTTAAAAATCTGAACAAAATGAATGCTCTATTAGAGAGTAAACAGAATATACATACATGCATGGACCATACTTTTATCCTATTTTGTGTGGGAATTGAAGAAATTTTTTCAAGGTATTGATGTGAATAGCTTGATTTTTTCCAGGGAAATATACCAAAATGATTGCAAGGCAGTGGCTAGGAAAGTTTGCCTGCAAAAATAGTTCCCTGTTTTCGCAATCTTAGCTTTCTTTTATTTGATATCTTGCAATCTAAAAATTGCTCTGCCTGAGAGGCCTTTTTATTTTAATAACTGGTACTCTTTGAGATAGAGGAGTTAATTGACAGATTAAGATACTGACACAGTAAATAAATCAGGCTACTGAGCGGATTATGTACTGCAAGAGGGCTAGCCAAGTACACATGAACTGGCTAAGGAAAACTCAGTACAATAAAACCAACCAAAAGAAAAAAATAAAGTCTACCAAAAAAGAGGAATAAACTAAATAGCTTCAATGTCAAATCTTGAGATATTGGAATGAATTTTAACACTTTATAATTACTTTTTTTTTTTGTTATAAAGATTCAGTAATTTGGTTTTAGTTTTAAAAAAAAAATTGTGTGAAAAAAAAAGTAATGTAGGAAAAAACGGTTACCGACATTTCAATACTGAAATCATGATCAAAGGTTATGTTTAACCTTTAGAGTATTTGGGTGTTAGTCATAGCTAGCCCACTAAAAACATTGTTATACTACAAATTGTTACAGAATAAATTTATAATTATAACTTCTGAAAAATAATGTTCCATATCATCTACTCTATTTAGAAGAAAATTTTAATCTTAAGAGAGGAATTTTCAGGAAATTTAGCTAATAAAAGTTGTTTCCTGTTCATAGATGATGATATTCCTTACAAAAAACCATTTATTTACCAGGTAAAATCTGGTGATTTTCTCATTACATCAATCCATAGATATATTTTTATTCACCAAATAAGTTGATTTAACACATCAAAATAACAGATCAGTAAGAATAATTCTTAATGCTAAGAATGAGGTATAAGCTATTAAGACATGGTGATGAGAGTGAAAGGTAGGCTCTTCGTGCATACTTTTCTTGTATATGTGGATGAATGGCTTACCCAGTTTACTAAAGATTACTTTGAGTACAGCATAAATATATAGAATAGCATAGTTTTGTCCAAAGCAACCATCAAGATTGGTCAGGTAATGGTTAGAATGCACATAAGAATATTAGTTAATTTATGTACTACCTTTCAATCGGTTTCAATTTTGGTCGACCATTTTTCATTTCTTTAAGTACTTCACTGAGAGGATCACCCTGATCATTTCTAGCAGAAAGAGGTCTTCTTGGCCGCATAGGAGTAACATGAGTGACTGGAGTCATGTGTGTAGGTGGCGGAGGTGGTGGTGGTGGTGGTGGGGGAGGAGGAGGAGGCGGCGGAGGGGGGAGGTTAGGTAAAAATTTCTCTCTGCTTCCTGCACTATCTGCTTCTGAAATAGTTTTAAAAAATGATTATAACTACTATTTTCTTTCATTATATCTTGATTCATAAATATTTAAAATGGTTCATTATCCAATATTCACTTATCTCAAATTTATTTTTAAATTAACTTATGAACAAATGAAAGCTATCTCGTTATCATCTGACAAATGAAAGCTATCTAAAGGTAAGTCTGACCAAGTCTAAACAAGGTGAGGTGGTACATTTAAAGACTAAACCTAGATTTCCATCAATAATTTGCCGCATCCGGATGCAAAATATACCTGTGAAAAGTTAATAAATTTTGAAAAACAAATATTTTAGCTTTACAATGTTGGGGGATTTAATGGGAATGCATGGAAAGCCTGTAGTATTTATTGCTAAGGAAGGAGAAAAATATGTCTTAAGTAAGAAAGAAATCAGTATCTTGTGACTTAATCAGGCTCATGGGAGATGAATATTTCATATCAAAATATAAACTAAGAATGGAAACAAGACAAAGAAAGGGATTCTACCACTACTCTATAAGTATATATTATATAATTTATATATATATATATATATATATATATATATATATATATA